>OX457046.1:21557885-21572885 GCA_949752735.1 Lumbricus terrestris
GTGCAAGTCAGTATTAATACTTAACTAATAGCCTACTTAATTAATTAGAATATAACTGAAAGTAATAGGGATTAGATTAGATTGGAAAGAAACACTAAACAACCAAACCAAATCCCTCCTTCGCCATGGCCGCATATAGTCCCCCCTCTAGTCGACAGCCTGACAGCCAGACTCCGCCATTGCAGTGCCAGGCTCAAGCCTCGACGAAGGGGGAGGGGACCCTGATGATCTCTGTTATCGAACATGTGACGTTAAATTGAAACCACAGCCTTACAGCCAAAGACATTTATTGCTGCGATGCCATATGACATTTAAGATGTATTTCTACACCAGAGTTAAATTAGCAATAATTGGTATTTGAAGAATAGGCCTATCTTTAACCTCTTGGTATTCGGAGGCGTTTTTTAGGTGAACTTCGGCGCATTTGAATTGTTCCTTCACGTGGTTCCAGGCATCGCGATTCGCCAGAATACAGTCCTATGGTAAAATGCAAACACAGACTTTTAAAGTAGAAATTGAATCGTCAATATTAGCATCAAACATCGTTTTGTCGCAGTGGATAAAATTGATATTCATCCAATAAATAGCTTGATAGGCCTGCGGCATGCGATGCAAGAATGCAAGATATGATACACTATTGCGATATGAGAATGTAACTGCAATTTATAAATAAAAATCATCATATCGCATTTCTTAATGTATCCTATATCTTGTATTTGTTTGTATGCGCACTTGTATGTTTGTTTTTGTTTGTTTGTATGCGCACTTGTTATAGCGCCTCTTCCAGCCCTCAACTGCTACTCAGAGGCGCTCCTGACTAAAGCGCGGACACTGCATCTGAGTTTCACGCCGAAGCGCTGAGCAATTGCGAGTGAAGGACTTGCCCAAGGTCCATACGCGGCGACTTAAGGTGGATTCGAACCTGCAACCCTCCGGCTGCAAGGCGACGAACATACCCACTACACTACCGCGTCCCTCACATGGGCGCCCGCAGAAATTTTTGCAGGGAGGGGCAAATTTTTTACGATAGTCACGATTAAATTTTGTAGTAGCAAAAGCTTGAAAATGCAATGCTGCATGGAAATTAGGAATACGGGTATTTTTCAAAGAGTTTTCTTATGCAAATTTCTCAGTTTCACTTTGTGTATAATTGTTAATATGAATAGTTTCCTTAGAAATTTGTTAAAAATCAAAAAGCAGATGTATGTTAAAACGTAGTTTCCTAAAGGTGCGCTATATAATTCCATAGAATGAACGAATGACTAAATGAACGAAAAAGGTGTCAGTTTGCAAGGGGCAATTGCTCCTATAGCTGCGTCTAAAGCGCCACTCGAAAGCCAATCGCAGGGCACCAGCAGTTTCACATGTTCTGCATCGAGTCAGAAGCCTATTCCCAAGAGTAGTCAGAAAGAGGTCCAAGCCAGAGGGCCAGAGTAACTGTTAATGCGGGTGTCGTTTAGGAAAGTGGAGGATCTGAGGATCAGATGAGTGTGGGTATCAAATCTGTTTAACAGATCTCTTTCTCAGTTTTGGGTGTAAATCCTGAGGCGTCATAACCAGAGCCAAATTTATCTACAGTTTGACTTCTCTGGATTCTGTAATGGCAGCTTGCTAAATGGACAAAATGTAGCCTGGCTTATAGCAGACTTGGTTTATATAATTACAATGCTGGTGAATAAGCAGATCTCCCTGATGAAATTTCAGTGTACTTTGAGAAATTTTCAAATTTTTGCGTTAGTATTTAATTTTTTGCAGTTGTGATTAATTGCATTACAACTGGATTCCACTCAAGTAGGCCATAATCGATAGGCCTGCTGTTTGCATGGGTGCCCGCAGGAAGGTTGAAAGTCAATGGTCATTGTAAGAGTTTTTAGAAAGAGCTTGAACATGCAAGGCAGAAAGTTATAAGAGCATGTTTATTTCTATAGAGATCTCTAATGTAGATTTCTGACTTTCATTGTCTGTATCATTCGTATCATTGGTGCTTTAATGCAAGGAAATTTGTTAAAAACCCAAAAGTAGTAGTTTAAAAAAACATAGGTTTCAATTTTCCAGGGGGGGGCAAGTGCCCCCCCTTGCCCCTATGTGCGGGCGCCCATGGTCCCTCATCTTGCATCTTGCAATAATAATATTGCATCTTAGTTTTATCTCCTGCTTTCTTTCTCACCTGCGACGTTGCTGCATTGGATTCGTGTGTTGTTGGTCCATTCTCTCGTTTCATGTCCTGAACCAAATTAGTCGCTGTCGACGTGAATGAGTTGCATAGAGGCTGCAACAATTTAGACCACAAGAAACCGGTTTAATAACAAGAAATAACAGTTCCGGTTTTTTAAAGTGAAATCAACTAATGTAAAAAGCTGCCCAACAGCATTCTCGTGACCAAGTATCACACATAAAATTCATATAAGATATAAAAAACAAGTATCACACATAAAATTCATATAAGATATAAAAAAACAAGTATCACGCATGAAATTCACATAAGATATCAAAAACAAGTATCACACATAAAATTCACATAAGGTATCAAAAACAAGTAGCCTATCACACATAAAATTCACATATAAAAAACTATCAAGTCTAAACAAACTAATTAGTGTAGAGTCTATAACTTAAGAATTACCGGTACAGGTATTTATCTTATCGAATTTGCAGGTAGGCCTAGATATCTGCACACTTATTAAGCTAAAACAAACTGAGAGATAGGCATACTTTCGTGTGCAATAGGCTAGATAGGTTAATTAGCTAACTCCAAAGTATTGCCGTAAGCTTAAACGTGGCCTTATTCTGCTGACAATTCTAAGTGAGACATGCTTATGTCGCTCATTGAGTATATTCCATGCATGCTGGGCTTATCGTAGGCCATGCATGTTGGGCTTATTGTAGACCCTATTTCTAAGTCTACGAATATTTCTGGCAAAGCCGCTTTAAAAAAATTCAATAACGACTCAACAAAACTTAAAGTGCGACTTTCTATAATTGCACTAATAAGTTATAGGTTAGAGAAAGATAAGTTAAAGTTTAAACGATAGTGGGTAATCTTATTACAATACACCAGACAGCGCTGCGACGTAATGTAACATTTCTAGAACATAATGTAATCTTATAATAAAAATGTTAAGTAATTTTAATGAGTGGTTAAATGGAAATGTTCTTACCGCAAACAAATCTTCGAGAGCGAGAATCTGTGACGTATTTTCGATGCAGGTGAGTCGCTTTTGACAAGACAACTAAAACGAAACAAAGGAAGAACAGTAGCCCAGTTGTTTA
Source organism: Lumbricus terrestris (assembly GCA_949752735.1). NCBI lineage: Eukaryota > Metazoa > Annelida > Clitellata > Crassiclitellata > Lumbricidae > Lumbricus > Lumbricus terrestris. Next base: position 21,561,156 of record OX457046.1, read on the forward strand.
AGGAACAATTAATGCTGCATGAGAATTGCACAGGACAACTAAAACGAAACAAAGGAAGAGCATTAGTTGTTTAATTAACAATGCTGCATGGGAATTGCACATTTCACATGCAATGTCATGCAGTATTATGGAGCATGATCAATCGACTCTACCATAATCATCATCGTCGTCGTAGTCGTCGTCATCATCGTCATCATCATCGTCATCATAATCGTCTCCGTCACCGTCACTGTCACTGTCGCCGTCACCGTCTTCGTCGTCGTCATCGTCATCATCATCGTTATCGCCATCGCCATTACCATCCCAATCCCCGTAACCGTCACCCTCACCGTCGCCATCGTCGTCGTCGTCATCATCATCATCATCTTCATCATCTTCATCATCATCACCACTATCTTCGTTAAGGTATGCTCAAGAAAATTGATGGTATGGTTATGCTTCTATTCATGTATATATATATATATATATATATATATATATATATATATATATATATATATATATGGTGTATGGTGTGAAATGGTGCGTATAGCTTTTACAGGAAAGAATGGCTTTCTGTAATAAGCCTATAAAGACTAAAGCAGCAGGTATATCCAATGGCGAACAATGAACCTACCAGTAATTCTGAATATCTTTTTTCAAGTTTGTCTTTCTGTTGCTCGTCCTGTGAAAAACAATAAATACGTACAATGTACAATTCAGACGTCGTCAGGGCTCATGATAATCACAAGAGAAAACTTCAGATCAGTTATAATATAATATAATATTATTGTAATAAGTCAACTAATTCGGTCAATTGCTACTTTCACACTTGTTCAATTGTTTGATTGAAACTGATCATTGAAACACCACCAGTACATAAATGAACTGATGAGGAAATCCGCCAACAGCATCATATATCAAATGCACTTCCCTATAATTATATCGATCTACCGGATGAGACAGATAGGCACAAAGTATTCGCAAGTAACCAGTCCTGTAATACACAGTCCTTAGCTACGACGTATAGGCCTACAGCAGTGGTTCCCAACTCGTGGCCCGCGAGTCAAAAGTGGTCCGCCATCCCTCAAAAAATAGCCCTCAACCCCTCCCTAAGGCAGTTCAGATTTCGTTTGGTTTATAAAGCCAATGCACATAGGCTAAGTAAGCGCTGCAACGTCGTTTAGTTAGTCGTAGTGAAACATTCGACATGTCATTCACGTGTAGATACATTGAGGACACATTGACTCTAACTGGGTGATGAGATCTGCCGCTTATAAGAGAAACATGTCATACCAAGACACGCTTATAAATAGGTGACGGACCTTTTCTTAGGCGCGGAGAATCCATTAAGTAGCGAGCCAAGGGCCCAGCGGGATCCGGCTGAATTTAACCACGGTTCCCAGTTTTTAATATTGAATACAGGGTCGCTTCTTTGCCAGCTCGGTCTTGCTCCTACCTATCTACTTGATCAGACCTTTATTGGATACTCGGACTATAACCCGGCTCATTGAGACGGGATGTGACCTCAGTCCCGTCTGCTTGAACCTCCATGATGCAAAGTCATGTCTTTTCTAAAGTTGTCTCGGCAGTATGGAACAGTCTCTCTCTCTCTCTCTTGAGCTGCGCCTGTTCCAAATAGGTCACTCTCTGGCAAGTAGACTATATTGTATGAGCACTTGAAGGCAAACTTCTTTTAAGACATGCTGGAGTCGGAGTACCTCTGAGTTGTTCTTTTGAAGAGGTACTATATAAACACTTGAATGAATGAATTGAATTATTTGAATGAATGAATGAATGAATGAACGAATGAATAATTGACTGTCAAGCCGATGTGCTTAGTAGGTCTATAGGCATAGGCGTAGGAGGCGGGGGTACAGAGGGGGCAAATACCCCCCACCCCAATTTTGGGCAAATGTGGTCCTCGGGCAAAACAGGCATGGACGGGAAAATATTTAAGGAAATTTTTTTGGGCAAACAGGCACCGGAGTATTTTTTTCGGGCACGCAAGGTGAAACAAGATTTACGGGAAATGACTTTTTAAAAAAGAATAAAAGGTCGTCAGAATTTTCGGACGTGAAATTCGGGAAATTTTTTCGGGCAAAAGTTAAGATCTTTGCCCCTCCCCCCAACGCCGAAATGTCCCATACGCCTATGCCTATAGGCCTAATTACTAGATAGTTTTCTGACCTTAGTCGTTGATTTTGTTCGGTCGACAGTCGATCTATAATCGACGACGTTTTTCGTTCGTTTCTTGAGTTCAGTCGAAGTCTCCTCCAGACTTTTCTTGTTCATTACCACTTCCGTTCGATCGACAGATTTCTGCAAATCAGAACAGTACCTCCATTTTACAAATAGAACAGTACATCCATTTTGCCCATGCAAATAGAACAGTACATCCATCTTACCCATGCAATTAGCACGGTACTTCCATTTTACCCATGCAATTAGAACAGTAGGCCTACTTCCATTTTACCCATGCAATTAGAACAGTTCTTCCATTTTACCCATGCAAATAGAGCAGTACCTCCATCTTACCCATGCAATTAGAACAGTAGGCCTACTTCCATTTTACCCATGCAATTAGAACAGTTCTTCCATTTTACCCATGCAAATAGAGCAGTACTTCCATCTTACCCATACAATTAGAACAGTTCTTCCATCTTACCCATGCAATTAGAACAGTACCTCCATCTTACCCATGCAATTAGAACAGTACCTCCATCTTACCCATGCAATTAGAACAGTGTTTTCATCTTACCCATGCAAATAGAACAGTACTTCCATCTTACCCATGCAACTAGAACAGTTCTTCCACCTTACCCATGCAATTAGAACAGTACTTCCATTTACCCATGCAAATAGAACAGTTCTTCCATCTTAACCATGCAATTAAAACAATACTTCCATTTTAGCCATGTACTTAGAACAGTTCTTCCATTTTACCAATGCAATTAACACTGTAGGGCCTATAGTATACTTCTTTTTCACCCATGAAATTTGAACAGCACTTCCTTTTCACTCACGAATCGTTTCAACTGATGATTGACGAGGACGGAAGCTATTATTATGTGCTGCAGAGCGCCTCTGATTATAATAGGCTTCTTGACGGCGAGCTATATAAATTTTCGGAATGAATGAATGCAAAGCTCTAGACTATAATAAGGCAGCATAAGTGCTGCGAGTCTGCGACCACTGTTGTGCGTGTTGCTTTTTAATGCGCTGCTATGACTAACTAGGCCTATAGCTAACCTATATATATAATAATACTGAACGTCAGATGAATTCATTCTGCATGTGATATAACATTCTGTTTTTAAGTGTTATTATGCAGCAGTGCAATGTTCTATTAGAATCAACCATGTGGTGAAGGCCTATATTAATTTCTCAACGCCAATATATTTATATAGACTATATACAGGGTGGCTCAATAAAAAATGTCCCACCAGCAAAAATGCAATTTATCCGCAACCAATCGAGATCATTTCATGAAAATAGCAGGATTTATAGAGGAAAGATTTTGCAACAATCTCTGAAAATCTCAATAATGAATTTTCATTACTTCAGAAGTTACAGCCGTATAAAAACGTTTTTCCATTTTTTCAAATTTCTGCAGAATGACGTTCCAATACATGTGATTCCTTTAAGATTTTTTGGCACATTGCAACACATAAAAAGAGTATGATTTCATATGACCTCACTAACAGCTGTAAGGAAGCTGTTTATGAGGCAAACTGTTAGTATATGATGAGATTTTATATAGTAAGGTCTCTATTTGTGAAGCCGTCACTAAACGTCATGGGCAAAGTTTCTACCGATGATAAAATGGGAACTCGGACATTGCGTGAACAGAGATTGAGACATCGCATTGATCATAGCAAAATGCCCAGTGAAAAGTAGAGCCTGAGCACAATACAAGCTATCTGCAAACGTGTTTATGTAATGGAAGCCAAATGTCGGAAGAGAAGCAGGAAGTGGTCGCTTGGTATGACGGAAAAGAGCGCGATGTTCACGAAATTCGCTTGGTAGTTGAATGGGTCAAGTTTGCAAAGCACGTCGTGGTTTCGGCATCAGATCTGCTAGTTTGTGTTATGGCCGCAAGGAAAGACTGGACTTCATCATATTCAGTTGGCTAAATGTCAAACTTATCGTTGAAATCTCTTACCCAGACTCATTGAAGACCAGGTATGCTCTAACATCTTGTTTCATTTTCCAGCAGGACGGTGCACATGCTTGCTCGCACGGCAAGGTTAATTATGATGACGCTACCTTATTTCCATCAAGCGCAGCAAATTTATTGGCAAAGACGAATGACGAACAAACTCGCCAGACCTTAACCCTCTTGATTATCACGTCTGGAGAGCTATGCTGGAACGCTGCAAGACATTTCATCCCAAGTTGGAGAACATTGGTTAGCTGAAGGAAGTCTTCCTGGTAATGTGGGATCAGTCGCCCGCAGGACTCGATACAATAGCCCATACTGAACTTCACAATAAGTATTCGAGCTCGTATTAAAACAGGGAGTGCACACTCCCATCATACTTTACAATGAACTGTAAAACGGAATTCTGAGGTCGTAGTGAAAAGTGACATTATTTGACATGGAAATCTACAAATGACATTAATTTTTCCGCGGATATTTGAAAAAACGGAATTGAAAGTTTAGACAGTTGTGACTTTTGCAAACATGAAATGTTATAAGTGAAACTTTCAGGGGTTGTTGGAAATGCATTCCCCTGCAAATTGGGAAATTTTCTCAGAAAAATTTCAATCGGTTGCGAGGATATTGCATTTTATCCGGTGGGACATTTTTTATTGAGCCACCCTGTAGATCTATATAGCATATTAGATTAGATGCATTTATATAGCACCTCTTCAAAGGGGCTACTCGGAGTCGCTCCATGTATGTAATATATATATTGTATATACATTTTTAATACATATTTAATACACATTTCAATTTAATACATATTTCAATAATATAGCATGAAAATCAGGCCTTATATATATATATATATATATATAGGCCTATAAACAAAAGTTCTATGTATATATACCTGTTGTTCGCTAATCCACTGCAAGCAATCGTCGATTGCTTTTTGTTGCGCCATTGTTTCCTGTTTGGAAAGAAACAAACAAACATGGTGCATCAACGATTTTGATCGATTTTAATTCATTATTGTAATCGAATCTTCATTAATAGGCCTACCTGTACAAATACATGGGCGGAGTTTGGTTTCTGTTCTTGGAGGGGCTAAAGCCTTCTTAGGGGCTAAGCCCGGGAAAAGATACCATTTACACGGCTGAAAAAAATGAGTTTGGGTCTTCTTGGGGGGGCTTAGCACCCCTAGCCCCTGACAAACTCCGCCCATGTATAAATATGTGCACACACGCTAGCAAAAACACAATAGCCTCACGCAGTGGCGTAGACAAGGGGGGTTTCAGGGATCAAAATCCCCATTGGCCTAGAATTTTTTTAATGTTAGTTATCCACTTAAATAAGAAAAAAACACAATTGCTTGTAGTAGCAATAGTTTGTTTTCTTAATTTATTCCCTTTGTTACTTTATTCACTTTTTGTTTGCTGTTGGGTTGGTGTCAGAAAGGGCATCCGGCCAGGCCATAAATCCCCCTTCCCCCATCATAAATTTCTGGCTACGCCACTGCACCTGAAATATTCCGCGGCAGTCCTTTAAGGTTCTGCGGTGTAATTTAATTTAAAAATTAAAGTTTGTCCGATGATGAATTATGGCTTCTGGTATGGCTCTGAGATGGCTTTGAGCTTGTGTCAGTTACCGGGAGAACCGACGAATACCTACTATGTAGACAACAATGACTAGATTGTCAGAGTACATAGACATCTACATTACGTTGAAGATGAGAAGAATGCGTGTCTCCGTATACGAGAATGTAATTCTATACGCACATTCCTGGCCTTTCTTTCCGTGTGTATTTATTAATCGACGCATGTCAGTAATGTTTTTATAATATAAAAATATATGTCTACTATATTATAGTAGCCATCAAAGTTGAAAAAAAATGCATCGCGTGAAATCTAATTATATATCGTCCACTGCATTTCATGGAGTGCAAAGTCGGTCGTTTCATCCAGCACCGCTTCAAATCGAGGTTCCTACATTTAAAAATTGGTATTTTCCGATTTTTAACCGAATATATTATGATGAAGGAATGTGTGAAGGGAACAGAGAAGTGGTTGCCAGTATACAATGGACAATCGGTTGACATGAAAGCAATTTTACTACGCCCTCAATGAAGAATGTGTCTGTAGAGTTCGTGAAATATTGATCTGAGACATTCAAGGCTGAGTCGCCTTTCACGTTTCCTTTCGTATAGGCACGCATGGGCGCCCGCATAATGTATGTATTTGCAAGCAAGAGCTAGAAAATTACAACGTTGGAAATTAAGAACATGGGTATTTTTCACATAGAGATTTCTTAATGAATATTTCTCAGCTTTGCCTTTGTGGGCTATATAATAATTATAATCGTTAGTGCCGCAGTTAGGAGAAATTTGTTAAAAAACAAAAAGTAGTAGGCCTAGTTAAAAAATAGGTGTCAATTTTCCAGGGGCAAGTGTTCCCTCTTGCCCCTATAATGTGCGGCCTCCATGTAGACTAAACGTCCGAAAACCTTAAAACCTTACAACTTTACTTTGGTAAGCAAATCGTGGTCGATTAGGGACGTTTTATAATCGTGATTAGCCACGGTGTAGCCTAACATAAACGATTTCATTGGGTTTTAGTATTCGGTGAACAGAACTTTGCAAGTCAGCGGACCGTCGCAAGCTTACGATCATCATTATTATACTCTATCGCAACTATTTCGAATGATGAGTGATGGGGTAAGCCCACTACATTGACACGTCAGTGAAACCCACACATGAATAATAGGCAGCAGTTCTTTGCAGCTTTGACATTGCTAACATTTTGCAAACATTTGCTGATCTCCAATTGTGTTACGACAAACTAGCGTAGGTCTAACTATAGAATGCTATGGAATACGATGATGTCTACATATAATGCCACGGGCGTAACCTCTTTAAGCTCTGTCTAGACCAGCTGAATGGGTGCTCATGAGTCGCGATGAAATCACAAAAGGTCGACGAAAGCTTACAGAGTATGACTTTGTTACGAATGCTTGTCTAGCGCTATAGTCAGTTGAGACCAAGTGAAATTTGGGATAATATTTGCACGCGACTATATACATGTAGCTGGCTACTGCGGTTAGGACAAGCTGGAGAAGGCGAATCTATAAAATCCTTCCGGCAGAATATATAGATGCCCACGCGATCGCAAAAACAAGTATAAAGAAGCGTGAGACAACAATAGAGGCATTGGCCTAAGCCACAGTAATGCGATGATTAAGCTTATGTGCCAACTGACACCATTCATGTGTTGACGGTCAGATATGAAAACAGACGCAGACACTTGGTCACATGTACGCATAGACTCCAACACCCACGTGCAAAAAATCTTTTATTCTAGTGATGAGCTTTATTTAATTCGACGTCCTACAACTAGTTCAACGACATTCCTGTCAAACTCGAAATTCATCCATTCACTCATTCGTCCATGAACCCATCCTCCAACCATCCCACCCACCAACCCAACCACGCATCCATCCATCCGTTCGTTCGTTAACTCATTCATTCGGAATGAATTAATAGGATAGTTCCAACACGGATTTAAAAGTGACGTTTAGGTCAACGAGTGGATTGAATGTAGAACATCCAAGCATAGTTTTAATTATTATGAGACCGGATTCGATTGATATTGACCGAAAGACATGCGCATTTATCAGCTGCAGCAGCAACAACAACGACAACAACAACAACGACAACAACAACAACGACAACAGCAGCATCAACGGGCAGAGATGGAAGTGAAAAAAGATGACCATAAATGTAATGATGAAATACTTTTCTGTTGCACTAAGAGATCTCGAAGACTTGTCGGCCTACACGCATGTGCAGAATACATCAGAATCCTTAATCGGTGACATCGTCATAATTCTTATCTTACTTTATATTCCTCAATGTAGGAACTCACTGTATGGTTGCCGTTGTATGAACTATGAAGCATTTGCTACATAGACTATATGCAATATATATAATATATATAATTATATATATAATGCTATATATGAATGAATAATTGTAGGCTATATTATACAATCCTCATTGTATATAAACGCCAAACGTGATAACTAATACAAGCTACGCACCGACGCCTCATCACATCGCTGCATCAAGTTGGCATGTTATACCATAACAGAGGTTTGTTTACAATCAACAGACAAATCCAACGATGTACAGACAAGAGAAGGAAGCCTAGAGAGTGCATGGCTCTTATCGGTCGATAATATAGATCTAGGCCTAATATCCCAGACAGTACAAGAACACAAACACCCACACACAATGGGAGACAGTACAAGAACACAAACACCCACACACAATGGGAGAATCTTGGAACAATGCAGACACCAAACATTTGTTTCATCGTATAACGTGAGTGCTGGCTGAGAGTAAAAAACAGGCGGCATGGTAAGAAGCACGGTTACGTCGATATAAAATTATATCGCACGTGCAGTATAGCAGAAAAAATTCGTCGATTCGACCGCAGAGGTCGATTGGTGTAGGCTACGCCCGCAAAGTCCTCACGACGTTGAACGTATTGCAGGTTAATATTGTATTGTATTGTATTGTATTGTATTGTATTGCATTGCATTGCATTGCATTGCATTGTATTGTATTGTATAATATAGTCGTAATCGTAAACTCATAACTTCTACAGCGCTCACAAAAACGAAGCCACAGGACCCAGTTAATTGACCGGCTCAGTGAACAACATGGTGGATATATTATATATAGGCAGGGGTCAAAATCCGGCGAGTCAGGCAGGGAGGTTAGTCGGACGGCTAGAGTAATGGATGATGTTTGGAGTTGAAACGGCGTTGGGTGTATGGAGAAATTGGAGGAATCAGGATATATGATCTGGGAATCTGTTGAAACAGCAATGTTTTCAGTTGCGAGTGAACGACCTGCAGGTATGTACACTGTACAACAATGTACACTGTACAACAATGTACACTGTACAACAATGTACACTGTACAGCAATGTACACTGTACAACATTGTACAATGTACAATGTACAGACAGAGGTGGAGTTTTTGGTCAGTTTGTGTGATGGGTTAGATGTCTGTCATGTTACTTTGTTATTTTACTCCTCTCAAAGTGCAACCTATTTTCGAAGGCGTTCTCAGTGCGAATAACCGAAAAAGGAAATTCTTAAGACAACGGGCAGAAACAGAATCGTCTCCCAATAAAACTGAGTATACACAGCATTCCTCCGTTCCAGGTAAAGCTTACAGTGACCTACCGGTGTAGAGGGCAACGACATACGAAAACCATCCGTGAAATCCCTCGTAGGAGAGAAGAGAGCAGACGATGGTGAGATGGAAGTGGAGAAGGAGGAATCGTGGGAAGATGAATTGCTGATGGATCGAGTGACCAATGTCTTTTTCATCTGCGCTGTCACCTTCACTGCCAAGTCCTTCTTACGACCACCGCTTGTTGGTGTCAGCGTAGTGTAGTGGTGATCCATGATTTGTCTATCTATTGACGTCAAGTGGTGTTAATTATTGTTGTTCTCCTCTTCTGTCGAGCTTATATTGCTATTCTTCTGCTATCTGTGTTGTTGAGATGTCGGATGAAAATTTAATGTCTGACAAGGGATCCAGCGTCTTCTTAGGCTATATTATAGCCAGAGGTCTTTCTGTAGACGTTGATGGCAGCAATTGAAACCGTATCGTTCTTCTACACTTATTCTCTGAAGATTGCGCTGGTCTTAAACTAATCGCATGTCGTATACATGTACGTTATACACAGAAGACGTTTGGTTGAGAATTTCAGTAGATCCTCACTGAATCAATGTTCTAACGGTTCTAACGAAGAATTACCGTTACCAATCGATCAATGACCAGATTGCTTTCAAACTATTACATCGAGTTTTCTTAACGAATAAAAGCCTGCGATGCTATTTATTGAAACGACAGCAGACCGACTTTTTTCGGAGGGGTCGAATGCGTCATGGATGGGTTCTTTTATAACTGTATGGTCGCGTTCTGTGACAATCTTTTGTCGCTCAGTAGATGCAGATGTAGTCGTGGCTATAGTCGCAGCAGTGAGTTGTTCTTTGAAGTCCTACAGGCTGACACGTCAGCCTCGTTGTTCTCTCTTTGTGTTAAATATATTTCAATACAGTCATTTCGATATCTTCATCCAGTTCAATTGTTGTCTATCTATTAAGTTGTTGTCTTGTTGTCAGCGTGTTGTTCTGTTGTCCGTTATGACAACCAATCAGACGATTTCGTTGCAAAAAAGGAATGCTGCTCACGAGTCATGACAACCAATTGGACAGCAGTTATCTCAGTCGCCTGTAGTTTCCGTTGGGCAGCCTATAACTGGAGGGTCCAAGGTTCGATCTACGCCTCTCGCTTTCACCTTCTCCTTTCCATACTCCCCTTATAGTCTGCCTACTCATTCGTCTCGAGCCACGCACATGATATAGAGTCACAGGTAGAAGCATACTCGTCCAATTAGCACGTGCGGGGGTGAATGGGGGAAATCGGGCACCTGTGATCACTTGTTGGAGGTGAATGGGGGAAATCGGGCACCTGTGCTCACCTGTTGGTAATAAACCTCTGAGATGAGGACAATCACAATCGAGAATGAGCGATTACACTGAACTCAACGTGAAACCGCTTTCTCTTTCTACGTTTCTCTTCGTATCTATAATAAAATTATGTCTGTATGTCTGTCAGCTTTCATTGTCTCCTCTTAAACTTAGAATAGCAATCTGGACTTACGGACTAAATAGTTATTATGGTCATGCGCTGTATATATATATATATGTAAGCGTATTCTTATCCCATTCCATGCGGTTTACATGTTCCGACGAGATTAGGGACTCTCAGTGTCGACACAATCACATTTGTTCAGTCTCCACCGAAAGATAAAAGGATCGTAAAGTCCAGGCAATAGAAAATTTATGTCTATTCATTGCGTAGTACGGTATTGCGTAACTTTAGGTCTATACGTATAGCCTACAGTTGTAGTGTGATACAGAATCACATGTAGAAGCATAGATGCATACTCATAATATATAGTACAGAATTGCAAAGCATAGCAGATCAAGGTATGGTATAGCATAGTATAGTATGGTATGGTATGGTATGGCATGGCATGGCATAGCTTATTGTTTGTTTGTATGTGCACTTGTTATAGCGCCCCTTCAAGCTCTCACTACTCAGAGGCGCTCCCGAATGCAGAGCGGACACTGCATCGGAGTTTCACGCCGAAGCGCTGAGCAATTGTGAGTGAAGGACTTGCCCAAGGTCCTTACGCGGCGAGGTGGATTCGAACCTGGAACCTTCCGGCTTCAAGGCAACGACGCCACCACTACACCACCGCGCCCCACAAGCATAGCATAGCATAACATAGTACCAGTATCAGTATCACTATCAGTATCAGTATCAGTATCAGTATTAGTATCAATATAAATATTAGTATTAGTATCAGCATAGCATAGAATAGACCTATAGTACAGTACGGTATAGAATGTCATTTTTTAATTATAAGGTGGAACTGTGCCGCCCCCCAAGTAGGCTCATAATGGGCGTGGCCTAGGTCCCGAAGAAGGCCTCTTTTCCCCAGGTAAACCTAAGTCCGTGG
>OX457046.1:21575385-21587885 GCA_949752735.1 Lumbricus terrestris
CAAAAACGGAATATAATTAGTAAAAGAGTGCGAAGTGCCGACTTATCTCAATGGCAGTCTACAGATAGGAATGTTATTTACATACGTTTAACCTACGCGTTTATAATAGGACTACATACTATACGAATATAATCTAATTAGCTGCAGGTCTTGGTTGGAGCGTAGGTATACATTGGCAGCTCACACGTCATATTATCGCCTCTGGGTTTTTGGAATGCCGGTTCACGCACTGATTCGTGGCTGCATTTCGGAGAGTTGAGTCTTGGCATATCCGGTATGCAACGTCGGTCTTTATCTCTCTTTATCTCTGATCTTAAATGGAGTTAGACCATTCCAACGGACAGTGGTGGTAAATTCATTAGAAACTTATCAGGATCGAGGGTGCTGTTCGGTCGCTGTACAAGAATGCGTAAACTGAGAGCCTAATAGTTATTATAATCATAAGTACTTGATGCCAGTTGATATCCTACTCAGAGTGATCAACATTATCGGCTGCAACCAAGCTTTGATTTCGGACACCAATGTAATAGTGTATGTTACGTGACATGTGTGTTTTGTTAAAGTAGGCTACATTATGGGATGTCAGTGAATATTTGTGACATTGGGGTAGGCGTATCTAAGGTCGAAGTCAAATCGTAGAATCGACATATTCGTATATATGAAGCTCTTTAAAACATAACTGTCTCAGACATGATGGGTGCCTACTTTGAATCCGTAATAAGCGTAGAGCCTAATATCGACTCCTAATAAAATTATTATTCATTAAACTGTTTTGTCTCAAGGCATACGCATAAGCAGCGCAATTTTTCGGAACCATTTTTATGCAGAGGAGCTCGACAAACACCAAAATAGTTGAGTAAGGTATAATAAATTAATAATATTTTGGTCAAGTTTAGTTCTAACTTCTGTTGGATGTGTTCAGTTCTAACTCTAGATCCTTGATCGGGCTTAGTTCTAACTGCAGATAGCCTATACTTGATCGGGTTTAGTTCTAACTTCAGATCGCCTTTCGGGTTCAGTTCTAACTTCAGATCCTTGTGGCACATACGGTAACTTGCGGTGCAGACTTGAACTCACCGACTGAATATCCCACGGATACTATCTGTCCTATTCAGTTTCGGAACCAGTGAGTCACCTTCTGAAAATGGAAACCGTCGTCAAGCCGTCCAACATGCTCAGAATTCCAATTCGGTTCGAATTGGCCGCCGATATATTTACCAGTTACCTGAGATTCTCATGGTTTGACCACCACGCCTAGCAGGTCAATATATATGTGCATACAAACAGTGGTTAACTACATATATGCGGCAATTATACATATACCGGATATATATGCCCAATTATTTATAGATCTATGGCCGCCGACGACGTCTCCGTACGTATCAACACTTGAACCATTATTTACCATTTACACATTTTTCTGTCACTCTCAAAGCATTCCATTCTGTGACGTAGGCTCTACTCTCTCTCTGACTCATCTCGTTGTAATCTCTGTAAGAGCTGCCAGGTGGTGGCAATGATCCGTTCACTGAACCACGCCTGTTGACAGTCAGAGTGCTAATACGTCGTCGTCTAGGCAGGTCATTTAAAGCAGCCCGTCACCTCCAGTCACAGAACGAACCCAAGTCAAGCGGACAGATGAACCACCAAGCACTAGAGGCAGCAAACAGGTGGGCGCGGTGCCTCTCTGTCCACAGGTGAGTCAGAAGTCACGCGTCATTGAACAGCACGCAATCGATCCTGCAGATGGTCTCGCTCCATTTGTTTTATACCGTCAATTATTTAGTTGAAGCTCTAATGCAGACGTCGTTGATCAATTGCATAGATAGAGCATCCGCAAAATTACTTGCTATGTTCAATTCCATTCCATTGTTCTTACCCTATAATGATCCTAACTCGCTTTTATATAAACGAGTTAGGAACATTATAGGGTAAGAACAATGGAATGGAATTGAACATACTATCCTGCACAGGCGCTCCCGACCATAGCACGGACTTTATTGATTGGTGGCATTTGCTGTAACGCTCCTTCAAGCTCACTACCCAGAGGTGCTCCAGACCACAGCACGGACATTGAATCGGAGTTTCACGCCGAAGCGCACGTTCAATTGCGAGTGAAGTACTTGATCAGGGTCCCTATATATGTGGCGGCTTGAGGTGGATTCGAACCTGGAACCCCAAGGCACCAAGACACCGAACCACCACTACACCACCGCACCCCACACTTGGCTCAGTCCCGTTCCTTTACATCAATTGGCCCCTCTCTTTGGAATACGCTCTCTCCTTCTACTCGATCTCAACTTCTGACAGGTAATCCCTCCTCCTCATTTTCTTTTCTTAAAACTTATTTCTTCTCTCGTGGCCTTGCGCACTGGGAGCGCCTCTCAACGGTTCACCCTAGTAGAGGCGCTTTATAAATGTTTTTATACAATAAAATACACTTGGGCTTGGATTGTGGCTAACAGTACTACAGTGCTGACCATAATACAAGCTCAAAAGGGTCGCATTATTTATTAGGCCTACGCAGCATCGGATAATAAATAATGCGACCATCTGACTGATGACCACAATATTGGTTAATAACAATTATATTTACTCATTTTACTACCAAGTCATACACTAAAGTTGACAAAAGAAAGTTTGCATGGAGGTCTCATGTCTTATAGGAATTAGACTTATAAATTTATATATATATATATACATGTATATATATATATATATATATGTTCAGAGTGGATCTAATGAAGGCACTTGCGAGATCCTCTTGATCAATGACTATATGAAAGCGCTCGTAAATAAGCTGGTGCCCTGCACTTGACTTACGAGCGGCGCTTTAGAAGTTTGGAGATTACGATTACGATAACAGAACGTGATCAATATAATCCCAAGCGTCGAATCATAATCATCAGTTATTTCTAACAATCATTAATCTAGTAATCATCTTTAAATACCCTGCAAATCATCAGATCCTCTTCTCTCTATATATCAAAGCCTGGAGGCAATCCTGGACCAAATTACAATCATTTGGATACAACTATGAGTAATGATTATACTTGTATCCAAATGAGTAATGATTATACTTGTATCCGAATGAGTAATGATTATACCTATATCCAAATGAGTAATGATTATACTTGTATCCAAATGAGTAATGATTATACTTGTATCCAAATGAGTAATGATTATACTTGTATCCAAATGAGTAATGATTATACTTGTATTCAAATGAGTAATGATTATACTTGTATCCAAATGAGCAATGATTATACTTGTATCAAAATGAGCAATGATTATACTTGTATCCAAATGAGTAATGATTATACTTGTATCCAAATGAGCAATGATTATACTTGTATCCAAATGAGTAATGATTATACTTGTATCCAAATGAGCAATGATTATACTTGTATCCAAATGAGTAATGATTATACTTGTATCCAAATGATTGCTATTTGGTCCAGAATTATTGCCTCCAGGCTTTTATAGACAGAAGAGGAACTAATGATCTGCAGCGCATTTAAAAATAATTACTACGGTACATGCTTCTGAACATTCATATAGCTCATTTGCAGACTATATACTCAGAAGCTCGTCCATATATAAATGGCCACATTGGCATAAAACCTTTGAGGAAGCGCATCGTCGTTAAGTGCTGTTGTATTTGCTAATTAATAATCAATCCTTCTATTAATTATTATTCCCTAAATGGTCGTGCCCGCCTAAGACTTTGGGAAGTTTATAGATGAGCTAAATAAATAAATAAATGAATAAGCGACTGCCTTTGTCTGCGTTTGCCTTAGCACGACGATGAATTCAATAGACAAAAGAGAAGGCACTAATCACCAATTAGGCTGATGGACCCAACCAAGCGCAACGTAAAAGGTACAAAGAAAAACGGAAAAGACAACATCGGATGTAATTGCAATTTCTGATCGTCAATTTCAATAGAACCCTTCTCAAAGGAAATTATTCAGAGATGCACATCAAGTGGCCGTATGTCTTATCTTCCTTAAGTTAAACCCTGTTTGTAGGGGCCACGACAGGTGAAGCCTAAATCCTGGGTCTATGGTCAATAGCGGCGATAGCAATACAATATTTCAGCAGATCGCGTAAGGGTCTTTGCAGTTATTAGACATGTCGAAGAAATTG
Source organism: Lumbricus terrestris (assembly GCA_949752735.1). Lineage (NCBI taxonomy): Eukaryota > Metazoa > Annelida > Clitellata > Crassiclitellata > Lumbricidae > Lumbricus > Lumbricus terrestris. The sequence goes on from OX457046.1 coordinate 21,579,535, forward strand.
AACAAAAAGAAGATAAAAATTCGAAGCAATTTTGGGGCAGTTCCCAAGGCAGGTCAAGAGTAAAACAGGCAGGTCAAAAACCCGCCACGACCTCAGACCGCCACTCAATCAATCAATCAGAAATTATAGCCTATAGCTCCGTTCAAGGTGCCCACTCAAAGCCACCGTATATGGTGTTCTACCGTTCAGATATGGATACATTACAAATTATTACAAACACATGCAGCGACCTCAGCGCCACCACTCAATCAAACAATCAATCAATCAGTCAATCAGACAGTCAATAAGTCAATCAACCAATCAATCAATCAATCAACCAATCAGTCAGTCAGTCAATCAATCAGCCAACCAATCAATCAGTCAGTCAGTCAATCAGTCAGTCAGTCAACCAATCAATCAATCGGTCAGTCAGTCAGTCACTCATTCAATCAGTATTTATATAGCGCCCTTTAAAATTGCCCACTTAAAGCCACCGCATAATAAATAATTTAACGTTCCGCCGTTCTAATGTAAATGCACAACAAAGTTATTAGTGTTTCCACGCAAAGATCAGAAGCCGAAGACTCGCAATGCGTCATCAACACGTCATACAGTTCGTGCGAACCTCTGAATGGCTTCTTCATCTGTTTCCGATTGCGTCCTATCACCCATCCATCCGCCCTCGCACCGTCCCCATGCAGTGCATGTTAGGTTAACTCAGTCCACCTGAGTCACGCTTGTCTGTCCTACGCCCGTTTGCGTGTCATCCACAGTGCTTTGGACTCGAATGTCATGGAAACGCTGCTTTGAACAAACGATCCAATAACTGATTGCACCGGGTTGACCACACTCGACCCGAACGTCGGGTGTTCGTTAGAAGTCGGTCTTTTCCATTCAAGTCGTCTGCACTTCCATTGTGCTTCTTGTTTGCTTAAAATTATTGATGTTTAACCCGAGGCCTGGGGCACTATTTGTATGAATGCTTGAGTCCTATACACTGAGTCCCAGTGCAATGATCTTAGTATGAATAGGCCTATACAGTACGGTACCTCAAGTGAGGATCCTGTGTGGCCGAGTGGGTTGTAGCCCGCTCGCCGCGCCGGCGGAGCGGGTTCGATTCCCCGGTCGGATCTTTACATACTGCGGGTGGCTCGGTCGCAATATAAACGTGGAGTCGACGCTGATCATCTTTGATATGAAAAAGAGTCGTTAAACCCCAACATTTCATTTTTCGGTACCTCAAATCCTCAACTGTATGAGTGGACCTAACCATGAAGTGCCCGAACACGCAAACATAGTCTTCTAATACGCAGAATAATAATAATATTAAATCGTGTATGATCTTATGTAGAGTATGATCTTTGCTGGTGTAAACTCTATGTATTATCATAGGCCTAATGCTGTGGTCTTTAGTGATAGTATGATCTTTGCTGGTATAAACTCTCTGTTTTGGTGTGAAGGACAATGGCGTGACTATAATACATCGCAGTATTTTGTTCGTTCACTACTAAATACCAGTAGCAATACGAAGGTCGATGTGTGTTGGGCTGCTTCTAAAAGCCCAATGAGCGCTGTTTTAGGCGACCTCGTTTGCTGTACACAAATATGTATACAATGACCGCGAGTGATGTGTCTTTCTAGCGCTGTTGCATGGCGTCATCGATTAAAGCTTTGTCGTTTTATTTCTGCGGTGTATACGATTGCAAACAGCGAGACAATACAGCGAGCAGATTGTTGCGTGTCATGCAAACATTTGCTCCATGGGAGAAGTGGGTTGCAGCACGCACGGCTGCGCGGAAGCGTTTCCAGGTGGAATGGTCACGCGAGCAATAAGGAATGGGGAGGCCCTTAAGTCTGCTGGCTGGAAACGAGTTCTCTGCATGTAATTATGTGCTTTGAATTTACGCTTGCTTGTTTGTTTGTGCACTTGTTATAGCGCCCCTTCAAGCTCGCTACTCAGAGGCGCTCCCGACTGCAGAGCGGACACTGCATAGGAGTTTCACGTCGAAGCGCTGAGCAATTGCGAGTGAAGGACTTCCCCAAGGTCCCTACGCGGCGACTAGAGGTGGATTCGAACCTCGAACCTTCCGGCTTCAAGGCAACGACGCCACCACTGCACCACCGCGCCCCGAATTTAACGTAGAACTGTTCAAGTCTCTGATGAGTGCATTGGGATAAGTATTTCATTTTGGCAGGTTATTTGTGGGGCGGGGTGGCGTAGGGGTATGTTCGGATCCCTTGGAGCCGTAAGGTTGCGGGTTCCAATCCACATCAAACCGCCGCGTATGGATACTGAGCAAGTCCTTTATACTTGCAATTGCTCATATGCTTCGGCGTGAAACTCTGATTCAGTGTTCGCGCTGTATAGTCGGGACTCTCGGGAGCGCCTCTGATAAGGAATCTTGAAGAGGGCGCTAGGACAAGTGCTTATAAATAAATACATTATGTCCCCTGAATTTTATATAGAACTGTTCAGATCTATATGGCCAATAAGGAAACGTCCTTGATAATGGGAGATTTCAACTATCATATTGATTGGGAAACATTGGAAGGGGAAAGAGAAAAAGATAGGAGGTTCTTGGATTTTGTTGATGCTTGCTTTATGCAACAGCATGTTATGGAGCCAACAAGAGGAGACAACATTTTGGACTTAGTGATAACGACTGATGAAAATATGGTAGAGAATGTGAGTGTGGGGGAGCATTTTAACACTAGTGACCATCAGGTTGTAAGATGGGAACTATATGTACAGCAGTCTCAGGAAGTGAAAGCCTATATGAGCAAACCCAATTTCTTTAAAGCAGACTATGAATTAGTGAGGAACAGGTTGAAGGAAAAGGAACTAGAAAGTGCGGTGAGCGGAATGGGAGCGAACGAAGCTAGGAAGAAGTTTAATGAAGTCATGAGAGAGATTATTGACGAAAATATACCGAAGCGCAAAAGAACCAACAAGAGGAGGCCGTGGGTAACACGTGAGGTTCAAAAAAAGAGGAGGGCAAAGAATAAAGCTTGGAAGAATTATCAGAATTTGAAGAAGGAAACAAAGAATGTACTCGAGTGTGATAGTGTAGCAAGACTCGAGGAATTGAAGATGAACTATGTGAAGAAAAGAAACATCTGCAATAAAGCAAATAAGGAAGCACTAAAAATCTTTGAGCAGAAGCTGTCGAGAAATGTAAAAGAGGACAGCAAGAGTTTCTACAATTATGTTAGAAGCAAGCAGAAATGGAAAGACAGAGTAGGGCCAATAAAAAAGGAAGAGGACGGTAGAGAAGTTGTTGTGGACGACACGGAAGCTACTGAAGTACTGAATAAATTTTTCAGCTCAGTGTTTACTTTGGAGGACTTAGGGAACATTCCTGAGCCTAGCCGAGCATTTCTGGACAATGGCGGTGGAAGATTGACACAAATAATGTTTACTAGGGAAAATGTGGTGGAACAACTGAAAAGATTAAAAACAGACAAGAGTCCTGGAAACGATGAATTACATCCTAAATTCTTACATGAAGTGAGGGAAGAAATTGGAGAGACATTGGCACAGATCTTCAATAAATCGATACAGAGCGGTGAGGTTCCACAAGAATGGAGGGACGCCCTTATAGTGCCATTGTTTAAAAAGGGAAACAGAAGTGAACCAAGTAACTACAGACCAGTCAGTCTAACCAGTGTGGCGTGTAAGGTCATGGAGAGAATTGTTAAGGATAACATAGTTAAGCACATGGAGGAACATGATATTATAAAAGGTAGTCAGCATGGGTTTACTAAGGGACGTTCGTGTTTGACAAATCTGTTGGAATTCTTTGAGGAGGTCTTTGAGAAGATAGATGAGGGAAAACCAGTGGATGTGATTTACCTAGACTTTGCAAAGGCATTTGATAAAGTACCCCATAAAAGACTAATTAAAAAGTTGCAAGCATGTGGGATTAGTGGGCAGGTACTCAAGTGGATTCAAAACTGGCTTTCAGATAGAAGACAAAAGGTGGGAATAGGCAATAAACATTCTAGGTGGGCAGCAGTGCTAAGTGGAGTGCCACAAGGATCAGTGTTGGGGCCACTGTTGTTTGTACTTTTCATCAATGACATAGATGATGGGGTTCTATCGAAAATTTCTAAGTTTGCGGATGATACAAAACTATGTAGAGCAGTGGGTAATGAAGAAGAAGCAGAGATACTACAGGAAGATCTACGAAGAATGTTTAGATGGTCGCAGGACTGGCAAATGCTCTTTAATTTGGAAAAGTGTTCAGTGATGCATATGGGGAAAAGAAACCAGGAGTTTGCATATGAAATGGGAGGTAAGGTACTGAGGGTTAGCGAGGAAGAAAGGGACTTAGGAGTGATTATGCACAAGAGTGCAAAACCCTCAAGGCAATGTGCGGAAGCATCAAAAAAGGCAAATTCAGCATTAGGCATGATAAAAAGGACAATAGTTACTAGAGACAAGGACACGTTACTGAGGTTGTATAAATCACTGGTTAGGCCACAGTTGGAATACTGCATTCAGGCATGGAACCCATACCTGAAACAGGACATTGAAAAATTGGAGAAAGTGCAAAGAAGAGCTACGAAGATGATTTGGGGCTACAAAGATTTGAGCTATGAAGAGAGGTTGGAGAGGTGTGGGCTAACAACACTGGAGAGACGGAGAAGCAGGGGAGACCTAATTGAAGCATATAAGATCATTACTGGAAAGGAAGCACTAGGTTGGGAGAAATTCTTTGAATTAGCACCAAACAAAGCAACTCGGGGTCATAGGTACAAATTGTTTAAGAAGCCGAGAGGAACATTGGGACAGAAATTCTTTAGTGCTAGAGTTGTAGACATGTGGAACGGCTTGGATGACAGCACTGTGTCGGTGGACACGGTCTCAGCATTTAAAAGGAAACTAGGAAAATTGGGCTACTAGATGTTCCAGGTTAATTTGCAGTGGTTCTAACACAGACCCAGTGTCTTCTGAACCACTTAAAACCCATGTTATGTTATGTTATGTTATATTATGAGTGTGCATTCGGTTATTCGGATTCCATTTTGGCAGGTCATTCCACGTACATGTTGTTTTTATTAAGCATGGACTATTTTTTATCAACCGCGTATGTTTTATGCCTTTTGCGCATGCGCCCTGAAAGTGGTTTCATTCTGCTGCCAATGCGCTTTGTAATGGATTTCTTTAGCGCTTGGTTGCATTGTGGAAAGCATTGAACGAGCAAAATTCAGGTCAGGGTTATATGTGAGCATGGATTAGCTGGAAAATAGAACAAACGAAACACAAGGAGCGGCTGAAACAATAGGAAGCAGCTGAAACAATAGAGGCAGCTGAAACAATATCGAGCAGTGAAACATATGGACAGGGCTTAAAATGTGCCTGGACGGTCATGGACGGGGTCCAGGCACTTATTTCAAAGTCAGAACAGCGCTCTGCCACTTATTTGGCCCGCTCAACAGGGAAAGGTAATGAGCGTCCATGCACTTCTTTTTCTACATTTTAAGCACTGCATGAGAACAATTAGGAACAGCTGAAACAGTAGGGAGCAGTAAAGCAATAGGGAGCAGCTGAAACAATGGGAAGCAACTGAAGCATAGGGATCAGCTGAAACAATAGGGAGCAGCTGAAACATAGGAAGCAGTGAAACATAGGGAGCAGCTGAAACAATAGGGAGTAGCTGAAACAATATGGAGTAGCTGAAACAATTGGGAACAACTGGAACACGTTTCAGTAATTTTATTTTCTTCGTCTTTTCTCTTTCTATTTATGATCGCAATTTAAAATTTTCGTCGGGACACAAGATTGTTCCGAGATTTCATCTGCCACACTCCACCTAGCGACCGAATCAGTCCAGCCATAACGAGCACTTACACTGACCGACGAATATTATACACTGTAAGTGTTAAAACTAGACGACGTGGGGGAGGACTGGCCACCTGCCATCAGTTGCCGAGGCTACATGTAAGTAAATGGAGGCGCTAACCCTTCCTAGCAATGGTTGCAGTGATGGTGGTGTTTGCAGTTTAACGTCACTGCAGTGTGGTAACAAAGACCATTAGCGACGCCCTCCTCCTTTATCCAGGCTTGGGACTGGCACTGGCAGAGTGAATGGTTACAGTCTCCCAGGCCATGGCTTATAAGCGGGACAACGCTTCTGTTTTTCGTCGGTGTTGCTTGTATTCTTTATTTCTGTCTCTGAATCTGTCTTTCTCTTTTGTGGCACGTATCCATCAGACTCAGGTCTGACATGTAAGAGTGTCTCATTAAACGGTCAAACCTATTCACGGTGTGTCTCAGGATCAGAAGGAACGTGTGACATGCGATACTTTAGTTGCGCGTTAGATGATTTGTACAACAGATGTCTGAAGAAGATGCATGATGATGAGTCGAACAGAAATGTGGGTGGATGGGTGGGAATGGATGCAGGAACGGAGAAGAAGGCCTGGAATGAGGATACACAGATGAAGAAGCAGCTCGCTGTAGGAGAAGAAAGCAAGGAACAAAAATAGCAAGAGACTTAGGAGGAGGAGGAGGAGGAGGAGGAGGACGAAGAGAAGGAGGAGAAGGAGAAGAGGAGGAGGAGGAGAAGGAGGAGAAGAAGGGGAGAAGGAGGAGATAATGAGGAGGAGGAGAGAAGGAGGAGAAGGAAAAGGAGGAGAAGGAAGAGGAGGAGAAGAAGGAGGAGGAGGAAAAGGAGAAGGAGGAGGAGAAAAAGAGGAGAAGAAGGAGGACGAGGAGGAGGAGGAGGGGAGGAGAAGACGAAGAAACGGAAAAGAATACCAAAGGCAGAAAGATAGTGCATGAGAAGTCCACAGGGAATAGAAGACGACAAGGCACGGAGATGGAGCTGGAGGCGGAGGGAGTGGCAGAAAAGAAGGAAGAGCCATGTGAGATGGTATATAGTGATTGTGAGATGGCAGGGACTTTTGTATACAAACGAACGAAAGATGTTATATATAGAGACAGACCTAGCGACGACTTCTCAAGCACTGTGACTCACAACCAGAGTCAATTATTATACCACAGATGAGCCTCCACAGTTTTTAAGTCGTAAAACAGGTGCACACTGTATCAGGTTTCTCGTAATCATCACATCAAGGCAATTCATGCCATCTGCTTGTTTACTTAAACAAGTAAAGCTTCCGTGTCGTCTAGCTGACCAGTAGCAGCGCTAGGGGAGGGACTAGGGGGCTAAGCCAACCCCTAAGAAAGGCCATCCATTTTTTTTCCATGTAAAAATGAAATATTTGGGCGATTCACCCCTTTAGTCCCCCCAAAAACTGAAGCGTAAAGGTACGCACGAGATTTGCCAGACGGTACTGTTTTGCGGATACGAAAAAGGACCGTTTTAGAAGATTCGACCAAAATTTAATGACCAAAAAAGGTCGTCAGAATTTTTGACGGCAGAAATGGAAAAAAGGTCGTCAGAAAGTTTTGCGACTGAAAACGGAAAATTTTCACCCGGAAATTCACCCCCCCCCCAAACTGAAATCCTGGCACCGCAACTGTAGCTGACTCGGTCTCTGCCTATAAAGATTGCCTGGCCAGTGGCCACCCATACATAGTGTATGTATGTCTGTATGTGCACTTGCCATAGCGCCCCATTAAGATTTAGGCCTACTCAGAAGCGCTCCCGTCTCAGTCGGAATTTCACACCGTAGCGCTGAGCAATTGCGTGTGAAGGACTTGCTCAAGGTCCCTATACGAGGCGACTTGAGGTGGATTCGAACCTGCAATCCTCTGGCTGCTAGGCAACGAACATACTCACTACACCACAGCGCCTCACGAAGTATGCATTGTGGATTCGCTTCTCTTCTTCGAATTCAATGACTGATTAATTAAATCAGGTTATTTTATTATTTTAACTTATAATGACTATAATCTCAATTATTAGGTGACAATTACTATTGTGTCTCTGAAAGATTCGCCCTACTAGAGGCGCTTTATAAAGGACTAAATACAATGCAATACCTTGGGTAAAATAATACGTTGGGATGTGCTTTTCTGCTGCCCATGACTAGCAGAATAAACTCATAAATCGCACCGTTCTTCGAGACTACAACATCTTCCTAAACCGTGCGGGGATAGGCCTACTGGCAATAACGAGTTCGCCGTAAATGATGCAGTTATTCGTCACTAGTATGATTACCTAACGATTATCTTTGCACATGAAGACAAACAATATTTACAAAATATCTCACCATTGTCCTTTCATGTAGGCCTAGGCCTATGGGCGGAGTTTGATTTCCGTTTGGGTGGGTGGGGCGGGGGAGGGGGGCTAAAAACTTGGCCCAGAAGGCGCGGCGCCGAATTTTTTTCTTTCGGCCGGAAAAAGTTGGTGACCTTTTTTAGTCGACAAGTTAAACTCTCATGAAAATTACTATGTATT
>OX457046.1:21592885-21607885 GCA_949752735.1 Lumbricus terrestris
CAGTCAGTCAGTCAGCCAGTCAGTCAGCCAGTCAGTCATCCAGTCAGTCAGCCAGTCAGTCGGTCAGTCAGTCAGTCAGTCAGTCAGTCAGTCAGTCAGTCAGTCAGTCAGTCATTCAGTCAGTCAGCCAGTCAGCCAGCCAGCCAGCCAGTCAGTCAGTCAGCCAGTCAGTCAGTCAGTCAGTCAGTCAGTCAGTCTGTCTCACACCTGTCTTCTTACCTCGCATATATACATAGGTATATAATATATGTATATATTATATATATATATATATATATATACGGCGGCTGCATACCAACTGATCGAATGCCTCTGTATATATATATATATACCTCTGCGTATACTGTGAATCCATTGCACCAGATTTCGTCCACATCTCTTGTGTACATGACGGTTGTCATGATTCCATCCAGGTCCCAATACCAGATGGATGTAACTGCATTCGAAGTGGGAGGGCCCCCGCCGAAGTCAAAGCCTGAAGAACAACTGCTCTGACTGTTGCTCTTCCTAACAAACAACATAGTGCAAGAAGAGACCACTTTAAGTGTAATAACGCAATGCGACAATAGGCTATATTGTGAGTGTAATAACACGATGCAACAATAGGCTATATTGTGAGTGTAATAACACGATGCAACAATAGGCCACTGAAAGCGCAATAGTATACAATGCAACCGCAAATACAATGACACAATGCAACAATAGGCTACTGTAAGTGCAATAACACAATGCAACAATAGGCCACTGTAAGCGCAATAGTATACAATGCAACTGCAAATATAATGACACAATGCAACAATAGGCTACTGTGAGTGTAATGACACAATGCAACAATAGGCTACTGTAAGTGCAATGACACAATGCAACAATAGGCCACTGTGAGTGTAATGACACAATGCAACAAAAGGTTACTGTAAGTGCAATAACACAACGCCACAGGCTTAGCTGTAAATGCAAAGACGTTTGCGTTTATGTATCCTTATACTGACGTCTGATGGGGGTATATGTATTCCTCAGACAACACATTCATGTATGAATGTAGGCTCAACTATCTATATGTGCGTATGTGCCTTGCGCATTGTGTAAGCGCGTATGTAAGAACGTATGTCCTTGTAGTTGAAATAACAAAGTGGCTCCTAGAATAATTACGGTATTCAGAATTTCAGAGTCGCGTAGCGAGTAGATGAGAGAGTATAGTGTTCAAGGCCATACGTTTTGTAAGCACGTCCATTGCTTTCTAGTATGTATGCTATGTATGTATGCTATGTATGTATGCCATGTATGTATGTATGTATGTATGCTATGTATGTATGTATGTATGTATGCTATGTATGTATGTATGTATGTATGCTATGTATGTATGTATGTATGTATGCTATGTATGTATGTATGTATGTATGTATGCTATGTATGTATGTATGTATGTATGTACGACGACGATGACACGACAATGACTAAGATGATGAATGATGACTAAGATGATGATGACTAAGATGATGATGATGACTAAGATGATGATGATGACTAAGATGGTGATGATGTTGACTAAGATGATGATGATGACTAAGACGATGATGACGATTAAGATGATGATGATGATGATTACTAAGATGATGATAATGACCAAGATGATGATGATGACTAAGATGATGATGATGTTGACTAAGATGATGATAATGACTAAGATGATGATGATGACTAAGATGATGATGATGTTGACTAAGATGATGATAATGACTAAGATGATGATGATGATGACTAAGATTATGATGATGATGACTAAGACGATGATGACGACTAAGATGATGATGATGTTGACTAAGATGATGATAATGACTAAGATGATGATGATGATGACTAAGATTATGATGATGATGACTAAGACGATGATGACGACTAAGATGATGATGATGATGATGATGATTACTATGATGATGATAATGACCAAGATGATGATGATGACTAAGATGATGATGATGTTGACTAAGATGATCATAATGACTAAGATGATGATGATGACTAAGATTATGATGATGATGACTAAGATTATGATGATGATGATGATGACTAAGACGATGATGACGACTAAGATGATGATGATGATGATGATGATTACTATGAAGATGATAATGACCAAGATGATGATGATGACTAAGATGATGATGATGTTGACTAAGATGATGATAATGACTAAGATGATGATGATGATGACTAAGATTATGATGATGATGACTAAGACGATGATGACGACTAAGATGATGATGATGATGATGATTACTATGATGATGATAATGACCAAGATGATGATGATGACTAAGATGATGATGATGTTGACTAAGATGATGATAATGACTAAGATGATGATGATGACTAAGATTATGATGATGATGATGATGATGATGATGATGATGATGATGATGATGATGATGATGATGATGATGATGATGATGATGATGATGATGATGATGATGATGATGATGATGATGATGATGACTAGGATTATGATGATGACTAAGATGATGACTACGATGATGATGATGATGATGACTAAGATGATGAATACGATGTCGAATAAATTGATTAGTAGCTAATAATTATATGAAATACAAAATTAGCATCAGAATGCTTATTGAGCGGTGTATACAACGTTTGTTGCTATTATCCGTCATGAGAAAATTAATGGCATGACAGCGCTGCCGGTTGATAGACATCAGACACAAGGCGCCGAGAAAGGCTATGAAACAAATGTAGGTCAATTTGTCATTTTCTGCGTCTATTTATATTTAATGCAATGCCATTGTGGCTAATTAGTGAAACATCACAGGTGATATTGAACAGGGATGATGGCTTAGAGATTGCTCCTCCTCGGCTCATACATAGATCATGTTTACAGCAACGTAATCAACCAATATATTATAATGTATACCAAACGAAACATTGCCAAGTCATGGCACGCCTGTGATGACAATTATAATATCAGACGCAAGATAATTGCGTATCCTACAAGGCTGAGAAAAGGCAGGTTGAAGGTGACACGTGAACAAAGAATTTTGAATTACAAACGAGCCAATTTGAATTCTATAGATTCTAAAATAATTATTTGTCTGGAATTATAACCGGATGCTCATAATTAGAGACTATTATATTAGGTATAATAATTAGAGACTGTTATATTTGGTGTAATAATCAAGCCATGAGTCAGCATTAATTGCAAGTCATTCAAGGAAAAGCAACCAACTAAAAAAACTCGGTCATTTCTAAACGATGACTAAACGTGGATGTGTCAAATAGTTAGAAGTCATTGGCCACTGAATCGTCATCAATCAAAATTCAATCAACCTTCATTCAACATTCAGAAATCGCTCAATCATAAATCAGTCATAATTCTGACCAAGTATGTATACAAGTGAATTATTGGTACTACACATTCTCTCAATCAACATTCGTTCGTCAATCAAATAAAGTACCAGTGAGTTATTAGTACTCCACATTCTCTCAATCAACAATCATCACTCAGCCAGCAATCATCAGCCAACTGAAGAAATCAATCATGACTGATCTTTAATAATCATTCAGCAATCATTTGCAATCAGTCGTTTCTGTATCATGCAACTAACAGTGTGCGCCAACCACTGCCCCAAAAATCAATAAACAGTGAACCAGCGTCTATCGTTTTCCTCAATCAGCAACCAGAGTTAAGAATGTCTTTTTGTTGCTTGCAAAGGTGATTGGCATCTGAATGGTGAATGATCTGTGCCAACTAATACACAAACTTAAAATCAATTGGTGTGAATGATCATTCAGGATTCTGCCAATCAGAAAGCTTGAAGCAAGAACTGAATAGTCAGGTCAACAATTCGTCAATCAATCCACAGTCTATCTGTACAGTATACACAATGGTCTCTCTAACTCAGCAATGGTAGTTACCCAATCAATTATCAAGTTTTTCTCAATCAACAGACAACGTACATACATACATACACACACACATACATACATACATACATACATACATACATACATACATACATACATACATACATACATACATACATACATACATACATACATACATACATACATACATACATACATACATACATACATACATACATACATACATCATTCAGCCTCCTCCGCCTCCTTCTACATACATACATACATACATACATACATACATACATACATACATACATACATACATACATATATACACACATATATACATACATACATACATACATACATACATACATACATACATACATACATACATACATACATACATACATACATACATACATACATACATACATACATACATACATACATACATACATACATACATACATGTATATACATTCGTGTATACTTACTGTACTGTCTTCTGTTTCGCTTTCTTCTTCGCTGCTGACTGCATCATCATCGACATTTTCGTTGAGTTTTTGATCGCAAAGAAATAAGACGAACCACAAAAACAACAAAAGCAAATGTTCATCCACAGTTGATACAACCAGCTTCAGCAACCCCAATGAATTCACTTGGTTGGTTCCTTGGTTCCAGTCAGCATGGAGACACCTGATCGCATGACATGGGATGTGGAGCCTGCCCGCTTCGGAGAGTATGTGGGTGGGGTAGTGAGGGAGAAGGTGTTCGCCTCTGTCTCTGTCTCTGTCCCTGTCCCTGTCTCTGCCTCTGCCACTGCCTCTGCCTCTGCCTCTGCCTCGGTGGTGGGACGGAGGCTTCACGGCTTCATCCAGCCATGCGTGGAGACCGTTCGATGCATGGCGACCAACGCCGGCTTTCACCAACCATCGATCCACCATTCATCGATAAGCGCACTCCATGCCTCCCGCCTCCTTCTACCCCCGCCTCCTCCTCCTCCTAGTCCTCCTTCTCCTAGTCCTCCTCCTTGTCCTCCGTCACCTATTCCTCCTCCTCTTCCTTTTAGTTCTTCTCCTCCTCATCCTCCTCTTAATCCTGCTTCTACTCCTCCTCATCAACTTCCACCTTTTAATTCTCCTCCTCCTCTTCCTCACCTCTCCTTCTCCTAATTTTTCTCCTCCTACTTCCATTCCTCCTTCTTCTACCTACTCCTCCTCCTCCTCTTCCATTTCTTAATTCACCTTCCTCGTCTTCTTCCTCAACTTGTCCATGCCCCGAATTTTTCTCCTCCTTCTTTTACTCTCTACACTGTCCTGCACCTCCTTCTCCTACTCTCTTATTCCTCTTCTTCTTCCTCACACCATCCACGATCCTCATTTTCTCCTCCTCTTCTTTTCCCTTTCCAGACTTCTTCCTCTTCCACTACGCCTCCTTACACCCTTCCTCCCTCCAGCGGCGTTGCTCTCTGCCAATATATCACCGTCTGCTTTTCTTCGCCTGCTTTCATCAACCACTCGCCCTCTTTGTAAGGAACAGAACGTCGTCAGGTTTTTAATGGAGACGTTGCTCCCTCCTATGTAGCCATACACAACCGATCGATGTCAGCGCCATTATTAGGCGCTTGGCTTTCCATAGACCGAGTTAAGTGGACGGCTTTCATGCCTCGCACAACACGATGGCAAGCGATTGCAAAACAACTTGCCAATTTCTACCGATGTCTTGGACATTCAAAATACTGTTGAGACAGCAACGGCAAAGAACTCTAGTCATACATACCTGCGTACATAATTACATATGTACATACATATACACATACGTACATACGTACATACGTACATACATACGTACATACATACAAACATACATACATACATACATACATACATACATACATACATACATACATACATACATACATACATACATACATACATACATACAAACAAACATACATACTAACAATCTAACATACATACATACATACATACATACATACATACATACATACATACATACATACATACATACATACATACATACATACATACATACATACATACATACATACATACATACATACATACATACATACATACATACATACATACATACATACATACAATGTCATACATACATACATACATACATACATACATACATACATACATACATACATACATACATACATACATACATACATACATACATACATACATACATACATACATACATACATACATACATACATACATACATACATACATACATACATACATACATACATACATACATACATACATACATACATACATACATACATACATACATACATACATACATACATACATACATACATACATACATACATACATACATACACACATATACACAAATAAGCCTGGGATATCACTGGCTACGTACATTATACGGACCGACTGCTACGTTGTCACAGTATCCCTCAGGCGGTGAATATTTGCGTTAACAAAAACGCAATTGGTGTAGATTTCATCCGACTCGTATACGTGGAAGTGTTTCTTTATATCAGGTCCACTTGGATGATCAATGAAATGACGGTGAAGAATTTTTAATGGCTCTAAACGTACAATGAACCGTAAGCACGGCTGCTTCACGCTGAAACACTGGTTCTACTTCTTCAGAAGGAGAAAACAACTCGGGGTCTAATGAGGGTCAGGCGATGCAGATGCCTACAGGAAGACATGTTGTGAGGACGGACTAAGGCGGAACGATGAGCTGAACGACTTAAGAAACTAAATCAACCATGTCCTACGAACTCCATGGGCAACAATCAATATCGCTCACATTCTTCGCTGTCATTCTCTGCTTTTTATTGTTGCCGTCTTTGTTTTGCTTCTTCTTCGTGTTCTTCGTCGTTTTTATTCTTCGTCCAGTTTTCACTACCCTCCTCCTCCACCTCCTCATGCTTCTTCATCATCTTCTTCTGCTTCTTCTTCGTCGTCGTCGTCGTCTTCTTATTCGTCTTCGTAGCTTTCTACTTCATCGTCGTCATCACTATTATCGTCGTCGTAGTTGTCGTCGTCATCATCATCGTCATCATCGTCTTTTATATACATGGTACCCCAATTGAACTGATACCCTTTTTGTTTTGGCGATACACTTGCCAATTCTAAATGAAACTTCAAAAAATTTCAAGGAATGTAAGAGCGATACATTATCAATGTTTCGTGAAATTTTTTTATCCAATTCTACGAACAGAGTCCGAAGTTATGCACATTCAAATTTGGGCAAAAACAGTTAAATTTCCAACATGTAAAAGATAGGAAATTATTGTTTGCAATAATTGCTGTTCTTCAAAGCTGATGTTCAAAATGTTCTCCAATAGCTCAAATGCATGCTCTAAGGCGCTTTCGCTATTCATTGATTGCATTGTCAACAATCCCTTGATCAAAACGATTCCATTCTTCCACAATTCGCTGTTTGAGGTGGTCAACGTCACGTAAGCCTATGAGATTTTGATAAACGCGTTCTTGAAGGACGCTCCATATCTTGTAGTCCAGTGGATTAAGATCAGGGCTATTGGGGGGGGGGGGATGTAAAGAGTTGGTGAAATGAACTCTGGAGTTTCTATTGAAAGCAGACCAACAGTTTCTTTGGCTCGATGAGCAGGAGCACTGTCATGCTGGAATATGAAACCTTTTGCAATCAGTCGATTCAAGGCTGCAATGGACCAGTTTCTGTTAGGAAATTCCTTTAAAAACCTTTTTGCTCCGTAAATGTTTTTCTTCTCTTAAATTTTTTATTAAACTCAAATCATCTTTGCTGAAAATCATTTTTATTATTGTCCTCTGACATGAAAATGACGGAAATATGACGTCATATTTATTAATTTAGAAAGTAAGGGTGCAGTTGCAAACAATAATTTCCTATCTTTTACATGCTGGAAACTCAAAATTTTCTTTGCCCAAATTTGAATGTGCATAACTTTGAACTCTGTTGGTAGAATTGGATACAATTTTCAGGAAACATTGTTAATTTATCCCTCTTACAATCTCGGAAATTTTATAGAGTTTCATTTAAAATTGACAAGTGTATCGCCAAAACAAAAAGGGTATCAGTTCAATTGGGACACCGTGTATATACAGCGTATTACGGATGAAATTGGGGTTTAGCAGACCAGTTGACTTTGTTTGCCTCGCATACATTGTATCTCTTAGCGTCGGAGGATATAACGCTTCAGTGACTCGTTGATTTTCACAGATACATTGTAAATGCTTATTATGAATATTATTATTGCTTACACAGACCACATAAAGATAATCAATAAGCGTTATGCGTAAACAGATCCTCTATTGGGATAATGACATGTACAAATATCATTAAGCGATATCAACACACAAATATAATTATGTTGACTTTGCACACGCACGCGCGCTCGCGCGCGCACACACACACACACACACGACACACACACACACGACACACACACACACACACACACACACACACACACACACACACACACACACACAGTCGCATACACACACCGAAGTCTATAGATGCAACATAATTGCACATATGATTCTTCTTTGCTTCTCTCTCTCACTCTGCTTCTCTCTGTTTCTTTCACCCTGTCTCTCTGCCTCTCTGTCTCTGTTTCTGTTTTTGTCTCTGTCTCTGTCTCGGCCTCTCTTTCTTTGTCTTTGTCTCTCTGTCTCTCTGTCCCTGCCTCTGCCTCTGTCTGTTTGTAAGTATGTCTCTGTCTGTCTGTCTGTCTGTCTCTCTCTCTGACTGTCTGCCTGTTTATCTGTCAATCTACTTACTGGTCATGCTGTCCCTCCAGCATTGAAAGCTCTGTGCCTCTACTTATGGCTCTTACCCATCCTGCCTTTGCCACCCTATGTCACTGTCTCTCTGTCTCTCTGTCTGTATCTCTGTCTCTGTCTCTGTCTCTGTCTTTGTCTCTGTCTCTGTCTCTGTCTCTGTCTCTGTCTCTGTCTCTGTCTCTGTCTCTGTCTCTCTCTCTCTCTCTCTCTCTCTCTCTCTCTCTCTCTCTCTCTCTCTCTCTCTCTCTCTCTCTCTCTCTCTCTCTCTCTCTCTCTCTCTCTCTCTCTCTCTCTCTCTCTCTCTCTCTCTCTCTCTCTCTCTCTCTCTCTCTCTCTCTCTCTCTCTCTCTCTACGTCTCTCTCGGCCTAGACTCTGTCGAACGCTCATCAGGCACATTCATTCATGTAGGGCCTGGGTTTAAACTGATGACTAGGCTAACCAGTAACCATGCCAAGGAGACCTAGTTAACAGCAATCAATTTTCACTTGTTCAGCCAATGTTCATGTCCCTTTATCAGGCCGCGGAAAGTAGGTCTATACCTCTACGAAATGTTTACGCTTACCAGCTGAGTTTCTCTTTTACTGCTTTAGCATAATTTTTGTCAGTCCTGCTAAATGAGAGTTGCCTACGTCTCTCAACTCACATTAAGACCCAAGTTGTTTATCTGTTGTGAGGTAAAACTAGTGTTTTAAAAGATGTTTAGAAATGGACGAGATTTTAATTTCGAGGTTCGCTGATTTTAATCAAACTAGAAGGCTGAGTGAAAAACATGACCGGATTGAATTTAAAGGCTAGGATCATGTTCAATGTTGATGAGGCAGTATTATGCCAGTAGAGAAATTTTAACCAGACGCAGACAAGCCAACTTTCAAGCGTTTGTTTGTATTGTTATAGCGCCTCTTCAAGCTCTCTCTACTCAGAGGCGCTCCCGAATGCAGAGCGGACAATGCATCGGAGTTTCACGCCGAAGCGATGAGCAATTTGTTTGTTTGTATAGGCCCTATGTGCACTTGCTATAGCGCCCCTTGAAGCTCTCTCTACTCAGAGGCGCTCCCGAATGCAGAGCGGACACTGCATCGGAGTTTCAGGCCGAAGCGATGAGCAATTGCGAGTGAAGGACTTGCCCAAGGTCCCTACGCGGCGAGGTGGATTCGAACCTCGAACCTTCCGGTTTCAAGGCAACGACGCCACCACTACACCACCGCGCCCCAAGCATGTTTTCAATGTTTAAAAATCGAGTCGGTAGGTGACACCACAGACATGAATATCCTATCATGCAGTACCGGTATGCGAATTGGTAGATCATACAGTGATACAAGTACGAAGCCTTCACTTCTCTGTTAAACTTGCCTGTAAAACTCATACAGATTTTAGAATCTATTTTTACCCCAACCAATCAACTTACGCTGTCTCACCAAAGTCACCATCCCTTTCTTAAAGTGTCAACAACTCAACATGTGCGGAAGGTAAAACGATTTTGGACGAATTGCAATATAAAACGTTTCTGTTCGCTATTAGGCTAGACTTTCTCACAAAATCACCTCATGTATGGACGAACGCTTTGCACAGGTAATTATACCTAACTTTCGCGTTCTTTATTATTAAATTTTCACCATCGAAGACCTTGGTGTGTTCGAGTAGGATAAGGTTTGGGTTAGGGTTAGGGTTAGGCTTAGGGTTAGGGTTAGGATTAGTGTCGTTATTAGATACTTAGGCTAACAGTCATACAGAATTTTCCGCTCTCCACTAATTTTCCCAAATTATACGCGTTATGTTATCAGTTAAAAGCTTGCGAACTTACTTACTCTGACATTTCTTTGCTCTGCAACGCGCCAGTATAATTGGGTCACATGTCATTGGTTCACCTAATAATAGATCTCAATGAGTTTATACGGTAAGACAGGGCTTCGACTCGTATCACTGTATGATCTACAAATTCGCTACCGGTATTCAAAATGTATAGGACTACGTTGGCATCTAACGTTCAATACAAAGTCTTTTCTTGGGACCATTCAACGACACTGTAATTTCAAAATGATTATAGTGTTGCCATCCTCCTTTACCCAGGTTTGGGACTGGCACTGGCAGAGTGCGACCAGTGGCGGAGTCTTTTCGGAATTCATTAGTACATATGCTTGTAGCCTAAAGCAGTTCGCATAGAGTCCCTTAAAAAAACTCTGCTCGAAAACAGATACAATACGAATACAGTGGGGCTCGGTGGTGTAGTGGGTATGTTCGTTGCCTTGCATCGGTAGAGTTGCTGGCTCGAATCCACCTCAAGCTACCTCGTAGAGACCGTGGGCAAGTCCTTCACTCGAAATTGCTCAGCGCTTCGGCGTGAAACTCCAATTCAGTGTCCGCGCTGTAGTCGGGAGCGCTTCTGAGAAGCAGTCTTGAAGGGGCGCTCTAACAAAGGCACATACAAACATACAAATACAAACATATACAATTACATTGCGACTAATTCGTGGTTTGGTGTACTTCGTCTACCAACTACGAGATTCTGCTGGTCATCCATTAATTAATTAATTAACTAATTAATTAATTTAGAAATGCTTATAACATACATTAATGCATAATTAAGCCTACACTTCAAGAACTCAACAGAGCTTTCCTTAAAGTAACCTATTCTGAGACACTCGGAGCCCAACCGCGAAAGTAAAGACCAGATTGAAGCAACTCGTTAAACGCTTTTGTGCTGGACGTTCACACAAACACACACATGGGTGGGGTGCGGTGGTGTAGTGGTGGCGTCGTTGTCTTGAAACCAGAAGGTTCGAGGTTCGAATCCACCTCAAGTCGCCGCGTAGGGACCTTGGGCAAGTCCTTCACTCGCAATTGCTCAGCGCTTCGGCGTGAAACTCCGATGCGGTGTCCGCGCTGTAGTCGGGAGCGCCTCTGAGGAGAGTGCTTGAAGTGGCGCTATAACAAGTGCACATACAAGCACACACACAAATAAGCACAATCACACCTACATACATATACACACACAAGCACGACGCACGTGCGCACATTGTACTTAAAGTGTAGAAAAAAAGAAGTGGCTGGACTCCGCTAACCTTTCCCGACTGTGATGACCCAATAATGCGCAGAATGACGTTCAGATTTGAAAATTTTCTGCCACTTATGAGTGCGTGGACGCCGTCCATGACTGGTCATGATGCTCGTCCATTGCTGGGCTGTCAGCCAGGGCAGAAATTTGGTTCGTGATTTTTGTTTCATCTGCACTGCTATAGCCAACTTTGCTATAATAGATACACCGACCTATACGCTCTCCGTAGGAAGATGTGACAGCGAGTAATGGGACAGGCCATTCATACTCACATACCGACTCTGATAATATTATAAAGTCGCTAACTACTCTTATCTCATCAGGGATAGATAAATGGACTTCTTTTTCTTCTTCAGTCACGCTTTTATTACAATAATGTAAACAGTAGGCCTAACTAAAATTTCTATCTGTTTGTGAAAATTTCTGGAAGGAAGCGTCATTTGTGTGTGTGCGGGGGGTGGTGGTGGTAACTTTCTCCCTCTGGAGATGTTTGGACTAAACACTGTCTACAGGAGAGCCTACAAATTCAGGAAGCTCAAGCCTTCAGCCTAAAATGCCTAAACCCTAGCTAGAAGAATAAGACAAGTTATTTCTTTTCAACTTTTATTGATCGAACATTAATAGACTTCATCGATCTAGTATTTTAAATTATTTCGCAGACGAAAGTTCATCTGTTGCGGTCGCTCGTATCTTCCCCGTCTTCAGTTGGACGGCCGAGGGGAGGAGGACGCCCTCCCGATGGTAGCAGCCTCGTCGTCTAGTGGCGTCGGCGACGTCGTCGGCGGCGTCCGTGGCTTCGTCGGCGACGGCTGCGTCGGCGACGGCTTCTTCCCCGTCCGCGGCGTCTCCGTCTCCGTCGCGAAGGAGTCGCTCCCTCGTCATCGTCGTCCTTGGCCGCTGCTGCTCCCCGCCGAGCGCTGCGAGACCTCGCCCTCCGTCTCGCTTCGACGTCCTCTCCCAGGTCTTCTTCCTGCGCAACAAAGAATAACCACAGCCTGCCCTAAGAGAACGCCTTATAGGGCAACAATCGTCTGAATCTAAGCTATATATTATTAAAACAGGCCAGTGTCTAAGCTTAAACGCTTAGACATCGGTCCGTATATACAGGACTAGTAATAATAAATCTAAATATAGAAAAGTCTAAATATAGATAAGTCTAAATATAGAAAAATCTAAATATAGATAAATCTAAATATAGATAAAGCTCAAACAGTCCTATTCAATCTAATTAACCTTAGACTTAAAAATCAACTAGGCCTATCATTACTCCTATCTAAGGCCTAAAATGGCCCGGTTCTCTTGTAAGTTTGACTTTTACACTGGCCGAAGAGAGGCGGTCCGAGGACCGCTTCCATTCGGCCAGCATAAGTTATATAAGTCAAACTTACCAGTTCGAGATCTTCGTAGTCTTCCATCCTCTTGTTGTTCTTCCGATCTTCTTCCAGCGTAGGTAGAGCTGAGTGCCCTACGGGATCGCTCCATTTTTATGACTTTCAGGCCGAAAACGAACCGCTAGTAGCCAATCATAGCACAGAGTTGAGCACAATACGCTGCCATGGTAACCGGCATGGAGCCAATCATAGCGCAGCTCCGAACACAGTACGTTGCCATGGTAACCAGATATCAAGTTGGAGGCATGCAGGGAGGGAGGTTATTCCACATAGAAGGACCCACAATGGCAAAGGAGACACGATCGTAGGCCATGTGTATACAGTCCACGCCCGAAAAGCTAGGAAGGGGGTCAAGACCGATACAGGCTACAATGTCATCTGTTTAAATTTTAAATGAACCAAGGAACCTCATGGAGTAGTGACCCATCTTGACATTTAACCTACACGTGGCTGATAACATAATAAATTATGGCATGAACCGTATTTTGCTGGTGCCCATATAATATTCAGGTCGCATGTAATAGTCAAGATGGGTCAATCGACTGCTCACTGCTTTGCTATAGACCCAGACCAAAATAAAATTTAGAAGACGCGCTATTCAGGTTTCAGAGACGATAAGAATAGCAGCAGAAGTTCTGAGCGGGTGTCACGAAATAGAGTATCCTCTAATAATTAATCGTATCTCCCCCCAAGATGAGGAGAAAATGAGAAATTGAAAAAAGCCACTTCCTCTTTTGTCTATTTTTTACAAATTATCTTCCATTTGTTTTGTTTTGAACATTGCCACTAACAGGTGTGTTAATTCCTATGATATTGTAAAGTGTTCTAAAAGCAAAAAAGGTGCTAATTAGTATATTATACTAATTAACTCGGTTTCTTTTACTTTTAGAACACTTGGAACATTTAGAAAGCTCGAGAACATTTAGAGTCACCAACTAAATTCGATTTGACTTGCTTTGAACATTGCTTAGAACACTTCAAACAATTGAAGTCGCTTTAATTTTTTTATTAAAGCATAAATTTATCATTTATCAGGGGAGGTGGTTCAGTACGTCCTCGTCGTCTCTCCCGGGCAACAGGGAACAACCCTGGCTAAATCTGAACCGAGGACAGAGGAGAGACCTGATCAGTCGCCTTACATTCTCAAAGGATCATGAAACTTAACCATGGCAAGCATAACTTTATCAATTATTCGCAGTTTCAATAATTAATTAAACGCGGCATGGTATAGTTTATCCACCCGGATAGCCTACTGTATATACCCGGTATGTTCCAGTCGGGGCAAAGAATTATATCATTCGGATATGCTTAAGGGGGATAGAATATTCCGTGACACCAGTAGAGCAGGCTAAAAATTAGGGACCTACACAGTATATCCTAATACAGCACCTAGTGAAACCCATTAAAAGTCATGCATTTCTGTAGCGCAAATTTAGTCGTTCGAAGCATGTCGCTGGCACACGTGAAGAAATCGCGTTGACAGCGTCATAATTATTATGGGCTCCTTGATTTAGTTGAAAACAATGACATCATAATATTATGTCGGCCATGTTGCTTATTGTGCCACCCAGAGATATTATTATCTGAATCGGTTTCTCTAGAAGTATTTTTGCTGCATACGTACGATAGGGTTTCTATCGATAAGACTTGTCTCAATTATTTTTATTAATTTCGTTCGATGCAACATCACCACACCGGTTGTTATAAGCCTACTCGAATCTGAAGCATTTAAAGTTTTGAAAATTATGTAGACTCATGTACTGCTCTGGCTTCCCGTTGCCCTCGTGCAGTATTCAACCTATAGTCCCCCCTCCTCTGATGGAGGAATTCAGGTTTCTGGAGAGCGGGGGGGAGGCACAAACGAGCATC
>OX457046.1:21612885-21645385 GCA_949752735.1 Lumbricus terrestris
TACTATTATACAGGTCGTCTGTTGCCCTAAGCTGACGGTTTTATTACATGTTAAGTGGTTAGCAGAGTACATGTTGAGGATTGAAACCATCCGCTGAAGACGAGCAAATGATTTCTACGATGACGAGCGATAGATGTGGTCATGACTGACGTCAAGACAAACGAGGTATTTTTTTATTATGGTTTTCAAAAGTCTCATTACTTCCGAACGCGAACGTGTACTTTTCAGTAAGTGCGTAAGTATATGCATGTCTGTGTGTATGTCAGTTAGTAATTTGATAATTTACAGCCATGTTCAGAGGTTGAGTGCATGGGAGTATAGGTCTATTGTAGTGTAAATAATAATTTATATAGCGCTGCTCACAGTCAAGACCATTCAGTATATAATTATAGCGCTCTGTTACACACAAATATTTATAATCATGTGTGTCTAATGTATGTGGGTTTTTGTATTGTCTAAGTTATAGGCCCCAACTCATTATCCCAGATATTCATGTATGTAGACGATTGTACATGTTTGCTTGTCTACATTCATGCATCCATTCATTCATTCATCCATTCGTTCATTCATTCATTCGTTCATTCATTCATACATTCATTCATTTATTCGTTCATTCATTCATTCTTTTATTTATTCGTTCATTCATTTATTTATTCAATCATTCATTCATTCATTCATCCTATGTGTATAGGTCAACTGCGTAGTGTATATGCATTTACAGCATGCACAGTGTATGTATACAATACAATTATACATGCATATACAATGTACATATGCATGCATGTATGATATGAGGTATGTATGCATATATAGGCCTACGCATGCATAGGTATACATGTATGTGTCTCGTGCATGTACGCACAAACACGCATACGGTATACATATCACTGCCCCACATATTATATTTGTGTGTGTGTGCGTGTGTGCGTGCGTGCGTACAAGTGAAGTACAGCATGTGTATAAGCCAAAGTTTTACGGCGTATAAAACTTAGACATTGCTCCAGTGCTAAGCGCATTCCTTCCAACCAATCAATCAAACTTTGCTTCATCAATCACTCAAGTCTTTTTCTTTAGCCGTGCCTGCAGACTGGGAACGCTTCTGAGTAGGCCTGTGCTTCTTGAAGTCGTTTATATAAGTTCCTTGAATGAACGAACGAATGAATAAATGAATAAATGAGTGAATTAATAATGAACTAATAAATGAACGAATAAATTAATAATTCTAATTGTCATGTATGCATAGGCCTACACCAAATGCGGATAGCAATATTGGTCAAATAAAGACTATTCTTATCGTTATCTTATCTTGTAATTTATTTTCCCATTGCGAATGCTGCCTTGAATGCAGGCGAGTGACTAAACATAGGTGAGAAATGAGAATGCGCGGAAGGTTATGAAAAAGTAATTCGGTCGTAACAGCCGATTCACCGCTTCTGCACATAATGTCGTCTTACGTAACAACCTTTTTTACCTGTGAACATCGTAGTCACCCGGTGTCCATTACGCATTATTGGTAATGGAAAGAGTGGGCGTAATTTTGTCAGCTATCCTCTGATGCCATTATATCTGATTAATGACGAGTATAATAACTGTGTCATTCGTTGCATATTAGACTCAATCCTTGCAGGCACATTCGAGCATCATAGTTATTATTATAATAAAATTATTACAATCATCATCTCTCCTATTATTATTTATTTTTTGTTTTAGGTTTATAAATAGGTGTCCCACTGTCCCTGTTAGCGGGATATTCATCCCTTAGGGCCTTCCTTGTTGCCATCCTGTTATGTGATGCATGCTATATTAAACTATGGCTAATTGTTATGATTGATGGGTATGCAATAAATGAATTGAATTGAATATTTTGAATGTTTTGCTGCTGTTACTGTTGTTCTCATTGTTAATCGGGTAGGCCTATGGGCTACTGGCTAGACAATGAAAGCCAAGATACAAAGTCTCTAAAACCCATTAAGGAAACTGCATAATGTGGCTGCATAAAGCTATTTTCTAACGAAATCGACTCAGAAATATGCAGATATTAAACAGAATCACAGGTAAAAAAAGGTGTACGCAGCAATGGCTAAGACTTTACGTATAGCCTATTTTCGGCTAAGACTTTACGTATAGCCTATTTTCTGTAAAAAGTCTCTACATGTAGGCCTACTGCAAAGTTTTATCCATATAAACCAGCGGTTCCCAACCCGTGGCCCGCGGGCCAAAAGTGGCCCACCAGGCCTAAGAAAATGGCTCTCATCTCTCAAAGAATTATCAAAAATATATGAAAAATTAACAATTTGGACAGGGTAGAACACATTATTATTTTCTATTAGAAATTATTTTATTTTAACGTCAATAAATAACATCAAACATTATATTTTGAATCAGTTACAGCAATTTTATATGCTTTTAGGCCTAGTTGATACAATTTTAACCTTGTGGCCCCCTAATGTCCTTCAGCTAAAAAAGTGGCACTCGTGTCCTCCAACTTAGAAAAAGTGGCCCTCAAGTAAAAAAAGGTTGGGAGCCACTGATATAAACTGTCAAATTTAGACGTATAGCGCGAGCAATACAGTAGTTCCAATGATAAGGTCTTTGGTAGTTCTATTATTGTCACTTATTGTGTACAATTCAACCGTCCGAACCAGTCAAAGTTAGTCATTTTTCTGGCTCTCTTTTATAGAATACTGGCGGGTTATTTGTGCCTGAAGCACCCTCATGCCAACATAACTGTGTGCCTACACGTTACACAAGCATGCAAGGCCGTAGCCAGGATTTGATTTCGGGGGGTGTTTCTGTCACCATTTTTCCTTCCCCCCAAAACTGATGACCTTTTTTAGTCATCCGGCATATTTTGGGGGGTGTTTTCATGGTTTTATTTCATGGTTTTTACATCATGTGCTCGTAAATGCATTATATTATTTTTCACATTTTCCATTTCGGGGGGTGTTCAAACACCCAAAACACCCCCCTAGCTACGGCCTTGCAAGCATGATACCAATGCCGTGTCACAACATACATTATTATAGGCTACATCACTGAAAATGGTGGAAGACAACGTGCTTTATCAGATCGTATTCTGAATTTTCCTAACTGTTGACATGTAGTCTGTATTTAATGTGCATCCTGAATTATTTACCATTTCCTTTGATCAGCTCGTTTCGCATCTTCTTTGCACTCTCTATAGCTGTTCTGTAATATAGGCCTATCGCCTAATAACGCCATAACCTCAGCCGGGTAGGCCTATACCCTAACGGTACCATCGAACGTATACACGCTCCATTACGAACCGACTCACAAACAATATTTGTCAGCATGATTCTTCATCTCCTTCTCAGCTTATAGGCTGTGTGACTATGGCTTAATTGTCCGCTTCCACCATGTCTATGCTCGCCAGTATAAACTGACGGCATAAAAACGCACCGTACGTCTAACGAAGATAGATAGATGGTCACGTGGTGAGAACCACGTGGAGCGCATGCGCTGTATTTCATCACAGCACTGACATGTCGTCTTTAGCTGCTACAAGTGATAAGCTGTTCTGGGCGGGAAACCAAGAGGAAATAGAGATCCGGACAACCGTTGAGAATAAATTGCATGGGGTGGTGGTGTTATTTGCAGTTTAACGACACTGTATGGTAACGAAGACCATTAGCGACGCCCTCCTCCTTTATCCAGGCTTGGGACTGGCACTGGCAGAGTGCAGCCAGTGGCGGAGTTAAATTGCATGGGAAATAAATAAACCGGTTTTCTTGGACAGAATCAATCGAGTCGAAGACATGCAGCAAAGGATAGATTAGATTATATCACATCAAACAAGATTTCATGTTGTATCCAGCCATCATAATTTATAGTCTAAGTGTAACACTAAGGCTAAGCAAACAAAAGCTGCGCTCTCGAACAAGCTGGTGCCTCCGCTTGGCTTTCGGGTGGTGCATTAAAAGTTTGGTGTTAGCGATTAGTCCTATAATACCAATGTTAGGAGTAAAAAGTGATTCTCCGAGAAATCAGACCACCGTCCTAATTTTTGCAACCATCCAGAAGCGTGAAACTGGTTTCTCCATAGGACCTATTTTAAAAAAAACAAGACGACTTTCGATATAATATTCTCTGACAAAAAGATATCGGCTGACAAAATTGCACGCGAACATGCAGATGAACGACCTCGTTAAAGCATTGCATGTCACAGAGACAAGGCGTGGATTAGAAGGGCATTATCATGCGTATTCACTGGCTAATATTAATTAAAATCGTCTGCTAAAGCTCATGTAATTTCGCCCTAAATCCCCTGTGCTCCTTATCAATTATAACGCCGTCTGGTGTATTAGTACACATCGAAATAGGGTAGGATGGGCTGCAGCCACCCAGATTTAGCAATCGGCGACTCATATCAGCCGCCGACAGAGGGCGGGACCAGCGCACTGTTGACGTCACTCTCAGATCATCCGAAGCTTCATCAGGATATGTCGTATCTTTCGTGACATCTTTAAAAACCAATAACCAATAAAACACAGGCTTGGAAGTCTTTATTAGTCTTAACGTCGTATCGTCTGACTAGTTGGAGCGCAGCCCTCTGGCGGTCAGGAAGTGTCGCGTCTTGTTCTTAGCAGATGCCTTACAGCCTTCTTTCTATTATCGAAAATAAATAGACGAACTATTACATTTGCAGAATAAAATATATACTGTGGAAAATAACACAGCACAAGATACCTAAACCGGAATACACCTGTCGGTAAGAAAACTTGCCGGATATGTAATTACTGATTAGGTTTCGCGACATCTATCCATAGATTTTTTAGTTTCAGGGAAAGAAACCGAGAAAGATAATTTTATATATATATATATATATATAGAGAGAGAGAGAGAGAGAGAGAGAGAGAGTGAGAGAGAGAGAGAGAGAGAGAGAGAGAGAGAGAGAGAGAGAGAGAGAGAGAGAGAGAGAGAGAGAGAGAGAGAGAGAGAGAGAGAGAAAGAGAAAGAGAGAAGAGACAGATAGACAGACAGACAGAGAAAGAGAGAGAGAGGGAGAGAGAGAGAGAGAGAGAGAGAGAGAGAGAGAGAGAGAGAGAGAGAGAGAGAGAGAGAGAGAGAGAGAGAGAGAGAGAGAGAGAGAGAGAGAGAGAGAGAGAGAGAGAGCTTTTAAAAGTCTTAAATAAATGTCTGGTTCACTGCCATGCGGACTTTAGACGACTAACAGCAGTCTACATCGAGTGGCTGCAAAGGGTTGTAACGCTAAGATAGCCATCATCTATCAATGCGTGTTTCGCCAACGCACGCAGCACAGCGGCATTATATCTACGCCAAAAGAACCTGTAGAATTATAACTTATTTCCGGCGATGAACTGTAGCACTACTCCAGAAAGAGTTTAATAAGTAGTAACGAGTTTTAGAGAGAGTAGACTTACCTACAATCATGTCACCTACCGACTCATTAGAACGCATGGTGTAAAGATGTGAAGATGATGTAAAGATGCAAAGATGCAAAGATGTAAAGATGTAAAGATGTAAAGATGATTTAAAGATGTAAAGATATGAAGTGACCGGTTGAGACGGGACCCGACTTTTACTTGTCAGCAGGTTCAATCGATGACTAATCTTCACCCTGACAGAGCACCATCCGCAACATCAATTGGTCGTGATGGCGAGTGTTTGAAACCAGAAAATTAATTATCCTATACTGCTTTCCGACGAGTATATATTAGCACGTGCGATACGAAAGTAGGTTTAATATTGCGACGCAGAAGAACGCTTCGGTAAGTGTGTCCGTGAATATTCTCTTGCTTCGAAAAGTAATTCTCTAAATTAAAAGAGTCGCTACAAATTGAGCTTTTAAATGTAGTAGGCTACAGCTGCTAGCTACAGTTAGTAGTTGACCGCTGTCAATTGCTGCTCTTGTCTTCAAACCTTGCTGATAACATAATTATTTAATCTCTGTCACACGCATCTCGAGCCATTCTTTTGGAACGTCGTCGCGGGATGAATGCAGGCAAGTAAGTAAGTCAGACAGTAAGTAAGTAAGTAAGTAAGTAAGTAAGTGAGTAAGTAAGTAAGTAAGTAAGTAGGTAAGTAAGTAAGTCAGTAAGTAAGTAAGGATGATGATGATGATGATGATGATGATGATGATGATGATGATGATGATGATGATGATGATGATGATGATGATGATGATGATGATGATGATGATGATGATGATGATGATGATGATGATTCAAATTTTCAATTCAATTGGTTTATTGATCCACCAAAAAAACAAAGACAAGCAGACACTTTTGCTTACAGGACAGTACACACAGAGATTGATTGCGAGTTAACATTTGCGATGATATGGACAGGTGAGCAACCAATACTGAGTGTGGCAGAACCAATAGGCTACTCGAAGGGAATGATCCCGCTAGTGGGGCCTATTTACCAAAAATTCATTGTGGTTACAATAGAAAATAAAAAGCAGATGCAATATTAATTAATGGCGGTGCTTTTGAAAGCAATGAACAGTAGCAACGGGATACTTTCCCTCAAAACATATATCAAAACCATAATAATAAATAAACATGAACATACATGTAGGTTAAATAAAGGAGTTCATTTTACATTTTTTAATGTGTATGCACGGATTTGGGTTTTAAATTGAGCGAGACTCCTGGATGCACGAATACTTTCCGGTATGTTATTCCATAAAAGAGGACCCTGATACTTAATAGAAAACTTTCTAGTGTTCGTTTTTGCAAAGACACTTATGTAGGCTCTATTATTTCTAATGCCTTTAGTATATAAGTTAGGTCAAAATAGGATGAGAATGCAAGTGGAAGAAGGTTGTTGTCATACTTATACATAAATGTACTAGTTTGGATGAATTTAATTTGGGATATTTTTAGCACGTTCAATTGTTAATATAAGGGGCTAGTGTGAGCATTAAAGGGAGATTTAGTAATAATTCTTATGGCTTTTTTCTGCAGTCTATTTAGCTTAGTTAGGTGAGTGTCATATGTAGATGTCCAAATGAGATTGCAGTAACTTAAGTATGGGTGTATAAGTGTAGAATATAATATTTTTAGTACATGAGGTGGAAGGAGATAGGCTATTCTGTGAATTATGCCTATATTTTTTTGATTTTTTTAAAAAAATCTCAGCTGTGTGTATATTCCATTTTAAGTGCTGGTCGATGTGTACACCCAGGAATTTAGATGAGTATACTTGCGGTATTGATATACAGGGTGGCCCATAATAAACCAGACTATTAGTTTTTGCAGTTGCATCGCTTGAATAATCAAAGTAATTATCGCCTTAAAACTATCATTAGACAGAAATGACACAACCAATTCACAGAATGATCAAGTGTACGCCAACGTAGCTGTGAAACGAGACATTCCTTCAGAACGCTTACTGAAAGGTCGGAAGCACTTCTAACAGAGCATCATGGTTTCGGTTGCCATGTCGCAGCTGGGGAAATCGTCATCAGTTTTCGTTGAACGAGAAGCAAAAGTTAACAGTTCCTATTACTAGCATTGGTTTGGCATTTAATATAACATTGAATGAACTGTAAAATTTCAGAATTTTCTGCAATTTCGGTCAAAGTGATGTTGCAGTGTGTAAATTAAAAAATCGACTATGGGAGTGGACCCACATTTCTCCCCCAAACCTCCCCAGCCATGCGCCTCGGCCGCTCGCTCGACCCCCCCAAACCCAGGACCAAGTCTCCGCCTTTGTACACGGTAGGTATACTTAATTCACCCTGCCTGATATCCATCTTACTGCATATTTTTTTCTTTGCTTTACTATTCGTTAAATGCATTTGAACATTGAGTTAGTACCTCGCTGCTTCTTTTACTAAGCCTACGAAGCTTGCTATTGGGCTGTTAGTGAAGCCTGTGGCGGTCGAGTCACTACTTCAGGATCTAGGAATGTCAATCTATATGTGTCCATAGTAGGCTACGGTACATGTAGGGTATTGTATGCGGGATCTTGATCCATTCTGGCGCTCCTCTAGTAGCCAATCTCATATTGAAAAATATTATTGGGAACGTGATACGATTTCGATATAAAAAGTGTTGATTTATTGATTGATCTATTGATTGATCTATTGATTAGTTAGTTAGTGCTTTCGGCTCGTAGAGCCCTAGCGACCATCATGACAAGCGACTTTCGCCTCTCGTCATGATGGTTTTCTTGGCAGGATACAGAGGTGGTTTGCCATTGCCTTCCTCTGAGACAATTATGGGTGAGCAACTTGTCCAAGGTCGCTACGCAGCGGCTTGAGGTAGGTTCGCGAACATACCGCCTAACCACCTCGTCCCATACCCTGCAGGAGCAGGGGGTTGTTTTAGGCTAACCCATAGCCGGATGCAGATTCACGTCATGCCCAGGACCTGCCGGCTGCAGTTTAACGTCATACCCAGGACGCGGCTGCAGTTTAACGTCATACCCAGGACTCTATTGATTATCTGTTGATTATCTATTGATTATCTATTGATTTATTGATTGATTGATCTATTGATTGATCTATTGATTGATTGATTGATTGCTCTATTGATTGATCTATTGATGATCTATTAACGTTGTAGATCTATTGATAGATTGATTGATTGATCTAACGATCGATCGATCGAGAATAGACTTCTAGACACCTTTGGCCAATATATCTTGAAGTTTATGGCGTATGTGACCGCAACAGATGTCAATCTGTTGCGGTCACATACGCCATAAACTTCAAGATACATTGGCTGTATTAATTAGATTGCTTCAGTCGCTCATTAAAGTCTTCTTTAATCATTGCAACATCCGTCGAGAAACCGTCTGACTCCATGGCAGTTAATGACTTTCAGATAATCAAGTGGGTGAACCGACCCGAATTAAATAGCAACTATAATGCCGTGACTGAAGCAATAGACAAGTCGCTGGAATCTGGAGATTAGAGTGTATTGGTGGGATTGTTTCCCCCCCACCCCGTCTTACAGTTTAATTTGCTCCAACTCCTGCGTTTTAATTTCGTGAGTGATTTCTAAGACGGATAAAAGAGCCAATTAAAAACAGCGTCCGTGGATGTTAGATCTGTTATGATATTACTAGAGTCATGGGCTTACTACCAAAATTAACAGAGTAATAATATAATAGCAGAATGTACCTCGGTATGAAACTTTCATACATGTATAAGCCTAAGAAACTGAAATAGCAATCAAATTTTAATTCCCTTAAGTTTATCGTGAAATGACCTTCAAGGACAGAGTTAGCCCTTTAGAGGGTAGAGGCAATATTATGTTTTCCTACTGGTCGATGTACTTAGAAGGCACTGGAGAGTGGAGATGTTCCCGCAAGCATATTATTATGTTTTAATTCGCCATTTGTCACTATGGTATGCATGTATGTATGTACGTAGGTATGTATGTACGTATGTACCTGTATATATGTATGCATGTATGTATGTAAACTATGTGTGTATGTACGTATGTACCTGTATGCATGTATATATGGTGCATGTATGAATGTATGTGTGTATGCATGCGTGTATGCATGCATGTATACAGGTATGTATATATGTATGCACCATATATACATACATACATACATACATACATACATACATACATACATACATACATACATACATACATACATACATACATACATACATACATACATACCATACATACATACATACAATGCATACATGCATACATACATACATACATACATACATACATACATACATACATACATACATACATACATACATACATACCATACATACGGGGAGGTACATCGTCTCGCGACGTTCACGCAGATGGTGGATGCGTATCTTTCTTGTGAATTGTGCAATTGCCAATTCCCTCGTACTGTACAGCTAGGTCTGCCACTTAGTACGAAACCGTACTCTATAATTTCCTTTTGTTTTTACTAATGTTTCTTACATGATTGACAACAACACTGCTTTTTGGTTTCACTTGTTTCCAATTCGTTCAGTTGGGCTTAGTGGGCAGTGGCGACAATGTTGCCACTACAAGTTTCGGCTTCATGGGTATAGGACACAATATTGCCATTTTTTAAAAGTCAACTTTTCCACATGACGAATATATTCCCTCTACATGGTTAGTTAGCAGGCATATAATATGTAATTATTATTGTTGTAACTGTTCAGGGCCATTATGCCCTTTAAAGGGTTAGGCCTATTAGTAATAAGTTTGAAATATAAAAGTGGTTTGGTGCTATCTCCTTTGTACGTACACATGAAGCTCGATTAGGGGCCTACTGCAAATTCTTTTCCCCACAACCTTGCAACCTAAACAGTTCAAACGTCTGCAACTAATCTAAGCAGTGGCGGCGCCAGTATTTTCGTTTTGGGGGCTGGATTTTCAGGAAAAAATTTCCGTTTCAGTCGCAAAAATTTCAGACGACCTTTTTTTTAGTCATCGACCAAAATCCGAAAAAAATTGCGTCAAAATTTCTGACGACCTTTTTCTTTTTTTAGTCATCGGCCAAACAAAATTCGAATAAATTTTCCATTTTCGCCGTCAAAATTTCTGACGACTTTTTTAGTCATTTGATTGAGATCTTCGAAAATGGTCCTTTTTCATAATCCGTCTGTCAAACCTCGTGCGAACCTTTACGGCGGTTATTTGGTTATTTGGGGGGGGGGGGGGGGCTAAAGGGGGTTAATCGTGCAAATGTTTTATTTTTACTGAGGCATCGCCAGAGCACGAAAACATAATCAGATCATTCCCACCCTCGAACCATTCCATTTGATAAATACCCCGGATTGAATCCGCCTCGAATCCCACTCCTTAAGGCTTAAGCTACAACTTCCATCCCAGGCATCTTATCATATGTTGTGACTACAGCACCCTCTCACTGATGCTTCATTTGTAATCACCACACTTAGCACCGCCTCTTCGGCAGTCATCCACGAACACATCGAAATAAACCCTTAATTAAACTTCCACGCCTAAGGCGCCATCACTATAGCCACGCAAAGCGGACTACTGTAGTAGGCCCTACTCGCTGATGCGTGAAAAATGAGGATTTATTCGAAATCCTGCTTAATAGTTTTAGAGTGAGGATAGTGTTGACTAAACGAAGCAGCCGCAGTAACAGCAGCAGAGCTATTAGTCACCATCTGGTTTGTGGAAGATAAGTGTCACGAAATCTAATTCATCACCAAGTATTTTGACAGGTGAGTTGTTCATATGGAAAATGACGAACCATATTGGTCGCGTATTTGTCGTGTATAAGTCTTAGTTAAGCTGTTCGTTCGTCTAATAACATCTTTCCTTTTGTCCGTCCTTGTCTTATTGGGGTACGTTCCTGTGTCTTCTTATGTCGGACTCTTGTCCTACTGGGTTTGTGTATGCTGCAGTGTGCATGGCTTAGGCATAATTATATATAGTTGCCGACGCCAATGAGAGGTTTACGATGACGTAGATTGTTGGTTTTCATATGTTCCTCGCATTACTCTTTTCGGATATTTTGTTTTGCTGTTTTCGTCTATCTATCTTATTATCTTTCTCAGTGGCTTCGTTCTTCGATGATTTTGTATGCATCCTCTTGCGTGGGGTCTGTAGGCTGTTACTGCGTTTTGGATCAATGACTTTTGTTTCGACGTCTTTTGATTCAGGGCTTTTTCAACGTGCAGTTGTAAACCTACACAAAATGTGCTGTTGTGAATGAATTTGTATGGCTGCAAAAGCGATATTGTGCAGTGAAAAACAGCAAAAATGTTGCTCTCGACCGATTGGGAGTAATTTACCACGGAGGACCGGAACGGAAGGAAATGGTTGTGCATTAAAAATACGGCAAAAGGCTACATTGTGTGGGTCTATGTGTAGGCCTTTATGGTAAGTACAGCGTGAAATACTAAAACGGTCATCAGAATTGAAAGCAGACTATCCAGACCATAGGAACGAATCAAAAACATTAAAAACAAGGCTTTTAAAAGGAATTTTTAACTGCGCAACCAGGAATAATGCTTAATTTATGATGCAAATAACGTACCAATTACCATTGGTACGTTATTTGAAAATTAGCCTACCATTTAGTTTCTTAGTTGAAAATTACCATTGGTACGTTATTTGAAAATTACCATTGGTACGTTAGTTGAAAATTAGTTGGCGATTGACTAAAAAAAAGGTCGTCAGAAATTTTCGGGCCAATGGGCATTAAGCTTATAGATTAAGCATTGTTTTTTGATTCGTTCCTATGGTCAGTGTGTCTGGATAGAACTACATGTAACTACGTCTTCTGCCAATGATGAGGCCTCAATATGACGTCTCAGATTTCATAAACGGCCTCCTTCATATCCATGGTCTGGGTTTTCAGGTCATCTGTCAGACGGTCACCTAATTGTTTGGTTGCCTCCCTCGGCTTTTGTTCTATCGACATAATTATGGCCGTCCACAGCTGCAGCTTGAAGCCTTTTGTCGACCATTCTATAGTCACGTGCAGGGCTTAAAGTGTGCCTGGACGGTCATGGACGGCGTCCATGCACTTATTTTAAAATCCGAACACCGTCCTGCCACTTATTGGCCAGCACTGACTGGAAAGGTAAAGGGCGTCCAGGCACTTCTTTTGGAAAGTTAATGGGCGTCCAGGCACTTATTTTCACACACTTTTAGCACTGGTCACGTGTCCGAACTCAAATCCAAAATTTATTATTTGACATTCAAATTCGAATTGCGTCTAAATTCAAACACGTGAACCTGCTTTCCTTGTCTGGCCACAAGCTAGCCACACCTGATTATCTGGGTGGTATTTGCAGTTTAACGTCACTGTGTGGTGGTAACAAAGACCATTAGCGACACCCTACTCCTTTATCCAGGCTTGGGACTGGCATTGGCAGAGTGCGACCAGTGGCGGAGTTCCTTATTATCTGCAAATCATCGTCCTTATAGACCTACCATCGCTCCTCCTCCTCCTCCTCCTCCTCCTCCTCCTCCTCCTCTTCATCTACAAATTTTCTACATGTACCTCATCGTTATCATTATAAGCGCATTCTCTCTCTCTCGCTCTCGCTCTCGCTCTCGCTCTCTCTCTCTCTCTCTCTCTCTCTCTCTCGCTCTCTCTCTCTCTCTCGCTCTCTCTCTCTCTCTCTCTCTCTCTCTCTCTCTCTCTCTCGCTCTCGCTCTCGCTCTCTCTCGCTCTCGCTCTCTCTCTCTCTCTCGCGCTCTCTCTCTTTCTCTCTCCCTCCCTCCGTCTCTCTCTCTCTCTCTCTCTCTCTCTCTCTCTCTCTCTCTCTCTCTCTCTCTCTCTCTCTCTCTCGCTCTCTCTCTCTTTCTCTCTCCCTCCCTCCGTCTCTCTCTATCTCTCTCTCTCTCTTTCTCTCTCCCTCCCTCCGTCTCTCTCTCTCTCTCTCGCTCTCTCTCTCTCTCTCTCTCTCTCTCTCTCTCTCTCTCTCTCTCTCCGTCATTCTGGCTGTCTGTGCGCTTGAACCTGTATTTATATGCTTTACGTGGAGTTGCAGACTCCGTGCAATCAGTGTCCATGTCTAACCAAATAATTATAACACAATTCTCATCTCTATTTTAAAATAATATTCTCTTCATTCAACGATCCGGTTGACACACCGCAACCGGTTACCATGTACATTTATGCAGTTTAAACAATTCACAAGAACGCAGATCACAGAATACACAAATCTTAATTATACTAACTGAACAGACAGCCTGCAATACATGGCGCTAATAGCAGCCTACAAAGCATATCCGACAAACGGGGGCTCGAACTCGCTACCTCTCGCACTCTACGCCAGCGTGTTATTCCAGTGGCGTAGGCAAGGGGGGGGTTTCGGGGGTTAAAACCCCCCCATTGGCTCCGAAAAAAAGGGTTTTTTAAGGTTATTTTCCATATAAGTAAGAAAAAAATAGCAAAAATCAGGGTTTCCGGCCATAAACCCCCCCCCCATCAAAAATTCCTGGCTACGCCACTGTGTTATTCACTACTCTACCGGGCCGTCTCTATTATCTTTCTGCATCCGTAAATATCTGCGTTTGTCCATGTGTGAATTGTTCACTATCCTACTAAACTCCTGCAATTCCTTTCTTGTGATCGGCTGGCCGTTTCAATACATCTCGTCAGCAATTCACCGATTTCCGATATAATAATATTCCATCCGAAGTTGATAGCGTCCGTGTCGTCGGCCATGATGCTCTGAGTTATCTATAGTCGATGGCAGGTCAGTGCACGCGACGCATAGAGAAGTAGGCCAGTGATAATTATGGATGTGAAACTGGATATAAAGAAGATTTACGGCCAGATTAGACCTGTTGTTGCCGTCACCGAACCTTATGATGACAGAAGGATTTAGTACGAAGCTTGTTAGATCGCTTTCAGTCAAACGAGACAGGAAATCTAGGCGACAGGGACGCCTCCGTGAATCACTCTCATTTACTTTGTCTCTCTCTCTCTCTCTCTCTCTCTCTCTCTCTCTCTCTCTCTCTCTCTCTCTCGATCTCCCTGTCTATGTGTGTGTCTCTCTCTCTGCTCTGCCCGGTATCCGACCTTCTTTTTTGTCT
Organism: Lumbricus terrestris; assembly: GCA_949752735.1. Lineage (NCBI taxonomy): Eukaryota > Metazoa > Annelida > Clitellata > Crassiclitellata > Lumbricidae > Lumbricus > Lumbricus terrestris. The sequence goes on from OX457046.1 coordinate 21,627,378, forward strand.
ATCTATCTGTCTGTCTATTTGTCCCCTCACTCTACGCTTTCCACTCCTCTTTCTAATCTCCCTCAGCAAATATCAGGATTGGTTTTTTACGAGAGTAACTTTTTCAGTGGCGTTGAGACAATTCTTTTTCATGCCTTGAAATCTACATCTAGATGATAACCTAATTCATCTAGCGAATCATTCAGTCGTTTCCTGTGTCCAGATTAACAATCACTCAGCGTCCGAAATAATGTCCTGGTCATCCGTCGTCAGCAATGATTCCTACAACGCACAGCCACCTTGCTACTACACCAATGCTAGCAACACCAACACCAGCAGCAGCAGCAGCAACTGCAAACTGGTCACTACAATGGTCACTACAATGGTCACTACAATGGTCAATGAGTCCGAGGTCATTGGTCAAGCGGACGATGGATCGGTTCTGCACATCCACAGATTCTGGAACCAGTTCCACGAACAGATCCGATCGGTTCCGGATTTCGTCTTCTTCGGATTCGGGATCTACATCACGATCATCTGCATCGTTGGTACGATCGGAAATGCGACGGTCATCGGAATCTTCTGTCGGTGAGAATTTTTTCAACAGAAATCTATTCATTGTAGGGCGCGGTGTAGTGGTGCAGTGGTGTAGTGGTGTAGTGATGTAGTGGTGTAGTGATGAAGTGGTGTTGTGGTGTTGTGGTGTAATGATGTAGTGGTGTAGTGGTGTAGTGATGTAATGATGTAGTGGTGTAGTGATGAAGTGGTGTAGTGGTGTAGTGGTGTAGTGGTGTAGTGGTGTAGTGATGTAGTGGTGTAGTGGTGTAGTGGTGTAGTGCTGTAGTGGTGTAGAGGTGTAGTAGTGTAGTGGTGTAGTGGTGGGTTCGATGCCTTGCAACCGGAAGGTTCCCATCCTCGAATCCACCTCAAGCCGCCGCGTAGAGACCCTGGGCAAGCCCTTCACTCGCAATTGCTCGTTCGCTTCGGCGTGAAACTTCGATGCAGTGTCCGCGCGGTAGTTGGGAGCGCCACTGAGTTGAGAGCGTGAAGGAGCGCTACAGCAAATGCGAGAAATAAATTGAGTAAATAAATATCAACGCTGTTTCTGACAAACACAAAGAACCGCCATTTACTAGCAACAACATCACAACAACAGCAGAAACAAGACGAACAGCAGTAGCAAGGGCAACAGCAGTAACAAGAACAGCAAGAACAACCAGAACAACAGCAATAAGAACAGCAACAACCAGAAGGACATCTACAAGAAGAGCAACAACATCAGCAGCAGGCTGCAGCAACCAGAACAACAACATCCAGAGCAAAAGCAGCAAGAACAGCAACTACTGCAACAACAACAACAACAACAACAACAACAACCACAACAACAAATTCACCAATAATTGTTTAAAGGGCCTGAAGACTTTTGAAAGGCGCAATATAAATGTTTATTTTATAATTATTAGAATTGTGCATTTTCATCCTGCTTACTTAACCAATAATTTATAGGCATGGGTGGTAGGCGGTACGCTATTGATCATCGTTACTGAACATTAGATACTTTTCCGTGTAGTTGTGCGCTTTGTCGTGCGCCCTTTTGTCTGCGCCCTATTGTCTGCGCCTTTTTGTCTGCGCCCATTTGTCTGCGCCCTTTTGTCGGGGTTCTATTGCGCGCTATTGTCTGCGCGCATTTGTCTGCGCGCTTTTGTCCTGCGCTGTTTTGTTACCAACCTAAGCACCAGCAAAAATAAGAAATTACCTATAGGTCTAATTATCGCCAGAAAGACGAAAGAGTTGCAACGATAAACTCTTTGACGTTTGATCAAATCTATTGATCTGATTGAAATCAAACGTGTAGTCGGACTCTTTTGGAAATGGAATGCTACCAATCCTTCTTCATCTGCTAAATTCGAATCTAAATGAAGATTCTGAGATTAAGATTAAGCTTAATATCTTGCAAGTTTTGTTAACTAAATAAAACCATTTGCTACAAGAAGTAAATATAATTATTTGAAATTGAGTTAAGCTAATTTCGTCATAAAATAAAAATAAATGATGAAACAATCAACCATCTGAAGCCAGATTAAAAAAATACTCCGAACGTTTCTTAGGTCTTGTCAGGGCCGTTTTTAACATAGGTGCAATCGGTGCGGCGCACCGACTGCTCTGAGTCGAGTTTTGTTGCTGCCTATTGGCTAAAATTAATGTCTTATATTAGTCTCAGTTTTACTTAAACTTTTGTAAAATCAGTAAGTGTAAGAAAATATTAATTTAACTAAATTCACTGACACTGCGTGCTTGCTTACTGGCATGTTTTTGTACAATGACTAATCTTGTAAGACAGGATTTATACGTTGATGCCCAGAGTATAATTAGCCTACAATAATTATGTTGATACTGATATTTCACGTTTTCATACGTAATTTTGACTGAATGTGACGTAACGCTACCAGTCGGAATCTCCTCCGCTGAACGGCAGTGATGCCACAGCTGGGTTTTTTCCACTAGATATGGGATTTTTTGCCTTCGTCTGGGTTTCTGGGTTCTTTTGGGCAAAACCTGGGTTTATTTTGGTGAGTTGACCATTTTGTAGCAATGTAGCCTATACTTACAACACATGAATATTCTGTGAAATTCAATGTAAAATTGGCTGTGATAGATAATTTTGTCCACTAATTTTAATTTTAAACTCCACAATCAAGGGCATGCACGTTGTCAATTCACAAATAATTTATAACCTGAAGAATAGCTCTGCACAGAAATAAACCATTCTGACATCTCAAAATAGTTCGGGTCACACCTATCTCTTTTTTAAGCCGTATTGACATCTATAACATCATGTAGGCTATATACACTGTAGGTCAGGTCAATCATCTAGTGGTATAATATAGTTGTTGCAGAGTATTAATGTTCTATTCTGTGTTAAAACGTTGGATTGTTGATGTATTAAAAAAATTATTACTGGAAACCTCGGGCAACCTTAAAACTTCATATATTGCTAACGGGTTCTGTGACTTCTGCTTAGGCACATATAAGGTACCAGGGCTGTATGTACACATAGCCATAATGCACGAGGAACATTTCTTTGGACAAAAACGGTTGCTCAAACCGGCACGCGCCCCTGGGGTAGCTTTTGCACCGACGTTCCTAGAACCTTAAAAACGGCTCTGGGTCTTGTGATATCTTTTCTACCTCAGGGTCAAAATGCAAGCTTTTCAATCAAACGTTGGAGTCAAATCAAATGTCAGATGTAAACAAAACCCATTTTAATTAAGACAAAAGGAAATTTGTTCAATTGTATTATTTCCATCTAGACCCAAAAACAAGACATAGACTAAGTGAAATTATATACTATTATGCTTGCAATGTCTATTTTTATATTCATGTACGTGTCCAAAAGTAATTTGTAATTTAATTCCATTTTCCGAGTAGCTTGCCCAATCTGTCAGAGGGCAAAAAACAAATGCTGACAAAGCAGAAAAGCAGACTATAGTACAGACAACAACTACATACGTGCATAGTATACTTCAAGACAGTTAACATAGCGCCTTTTGAGTATTCACAAAGCGCTGCAGTAATTAAGTTGAACTGTGTGCGGCAGAGTGATACTTTGTTTGCCATCAGTAATTAAATTGAACTACTGTGTCCGCCTCTCTCTGTCTCTCTCTCTCTTTCTCTCTCTCTCTCCCTCCCCTCTCTCTCTCTCTCAGCTGGTGTTTTGTGTTGCCTCTTCTTCTATTTTGCAGATCAGCATCTTTGAGAACACCTTCCAATCTCTTTGTCATCAACCTGGCGATTAGCGACTTGACGTTCACCGTCGTCAATGGATTTCCGTTGATGACTATTGCCTGCTTCAAGAGAAAGTGGCCGTGGGGCGATCAGGGTCAGTCCCATGTCAGTCAGTCAGTCAGTCAGTCAGTCGGACGCTTTTCTTACTCACTTCTTCTTCTTCTTCTTCTTCTTCTTCTTCTTCTCCTCCTCCTTCTTCTTCTTCTTCTTCTTCTTCTCCTCCTCCTTCTTCTTCTTCTTCTTCTCCTTCTTCTTCTCCCTCCGTATCTTTCAATTTCTTTTTTCTTTCTCATCTTCTCTATCTTCCTCCTCCTCTTCTTCCTCCTCCTCTTTCTACTCCTCGTCTTCTTCTTCTTCTTCTTCTTCTTCTTCTTCTTCCTCTTCCTCTTCCTCTTCCTCTTCCTCCTCCTCTTCTTCCTCTTCCTCTTCCTCTTCCTCTTCCTCTTCTTCCTCTTCTTCTTCTTTTTCTTCTTCTTCTTCTTCTTCTTCTTCTTCTTATTCTTCTTCTTCTTCTTCTTCTTCTTCTTCTCCTCTTCTTCTCCTTCTTCCTCTTCTTCGTCCATTGTGTTTATTCCACTTCTTTCCAATTGTTCTATTTCGTTTCCTCTCTTTCTCGCTCTCTCGGTCTCCATCTCTGTCTGTCTCTTCCTATATTTTTACCCACCCAAACCCCCGGCAACTGTTTCCCCAAAGGCAACCCTCATTTTATATCTAATTTCTATGATAGACCATAATTTCACCAGTACACCTACCTGTTGATCGCGCGTCTTCCATTGATCCAAATTGCCTTTAAAGACCTTTTGCAAAAAGCATAAACCATACGAGCCATGGACTGTTATAGACGACACAACTGCTCCACTCATGAAGTTAAACGGTCAGCTAATAATTGCCTATATTACTTAAACCAGCTGAGCCATCACGAATAGCGCAGAGATTAGTTCCCTTGAAGCCATTTGAATCTATAATTACAATATTATACTTGCAATTACGTCCATGGAAAACATGGGATCGACTTTGCTACTTGTAAGAGTTACGTACTACGCCTAAGCAGGCTTTAAGTGGGTTAAAAATACAGAGTGGTATGAAAATAATGCGACGTTTTGATGGAGGAACGGAGTGATTTGTCGAAAGAAAGGAGATTGGAGCCGGGTTTTAAAGGGATTTTTAGAACTGCGCAACTCCTTCTTTCCTTTCCCATCTTCCATGGTAAATTACTTTCAATAGGACCTTTTTTGCTAGTTTTAACTGCACAGAAGTGCTTATACAACAGCACAAATCCATTTAGAACTGCACATTTTGTGTACAACTGCACGTTAAAAAAATCTGGGTAGGAGCAGACTCTGATGGAAAGAAGAAATTGGGGTGGAAAATCTAAGGAAGGGAACTTAGGGAAGCGTGGTTATGGGGAATTAGAGAAGAAAAAGATGAGAGAGAAGTCTGGCATAATCATTCATTCATTCATTCATTTATTCGGAAATTTATGTACCGCCCCCTCAACTTGACCACAAGATCACCAGTGCTGTAGTGAAATGAGTGACAGCTTAACTTTACCTTAGATATGATCAGTGGCGTTGCCAGGAATTTTTCATGGGGGGGGTTTTATGGCCGGAAACCCTGTTTTTTGCTATTTTTTCTTACTTAAATGGAAAAATAACCTTAAAATTTTTTTCCCCGGAGCCAGTGGGGGGGATTTTAACCCCCGAAATCCCCCTTGCCTACGCCACTGGATATGATAGATTAGATTTGTTGCTGTTGAGACCCTTGTTTTTGTAGCCTGCCAGTGGTACTCCTACGTGTCCGGTATAACCGGTCTCGCATCGATCAACACCCTGGCGTGGATCTCAGTCGACCGCTACATGGTCATCGTCCGCCCATTCCGCATGATGCGAGTGGCCAGCAACGGCCGGTCGCTGCGTCAGATCATCGCCGTCTGGGCATGGGCCCTGCTCTGGGCGACGCCCCCGATGCTCGGCTGGGGCAGCTACATTCCCGAGGGGCTCCAGGTCAGCTGCACGTTCGACTACCTGACCCGCACCCCGGCCAACGTCGCCTTCAACTACTGTCTCTTCGGACTCGGGTTTTGCGTTCCGGTCATCATCATCGTCTGCGCCTACGTCGGAATCGTTCGCGAGGTCAGACGTCAGTCGAAGGAACTCCAGGTCGCCTGCCACCATCTGGGAGCGAGACGCAGCGCCCGCGAAGACAACCGCGAGGACAAGCAGGACCTCCAGCTCACCAAGGTGGCCGCAGGAACGATCGTTATGTTCATTGTGTCGTGGTTGCCGTATGCCGTAATTGCCCAGCTGGCAATCAATGGCTACCAGCAGGTAATCACGCCGTACACGACCGAGCTACCAGTCATGTTTGCCAAGGCGTCGGCCATCTGGAACCCCATCATCTACGCGTTAAGTCACCCGAGGTACAAGGCTGAGCTGCGTCGATTGTGTCAGTGTTTCGGAAGACGGAAGCGCCGATGCAGTCGAAGGCAGTCGACCTATGATGGGTTTCGTCCGGCGTCGTTCAACCGGAACGAGACAGAACCTCAGTTGTCCATGTACACCATCACCCAGATGAGTCAGTTCTAGGCTGAGCTCTCCGGACAACGCATCTCAAATCGTACAGGTCTACGCGTGGACCATCTATAGGTCCTACTCAGTTCAGTGGCGTAGCCAGGAATTCTTGATGGGGGGTGGGGGTTATGGCCGAAAACCCTGTTTTTTGCTATTTTTTCTTACTTAAATGGAAAAATAACCTTAAAAAAACCTTTTCCCGGAGCCAATGGGGGGGGTTAACCCCCGAAACCCCCCTTGCCTACGCCACTGACTCAGTTGTTAAAGTGGTTTGGGTGAGCAGCGGGAACGCTGAATGTGAGCAGTGGGAACGCTGATAAAGAATTGTATTGAAATGCATGTGTTTTGGAGTTCCATCATGATGAGCAGTGTGAACGCAAGCCAAGAATTTCGAGAGCAGTGGGAATGCCTTTCCCACGCGTTGGAACGGCGTTCGCACCCACTTTAAACCCTGCCCCTGCTCCACGATCATACATCTACGGACGAAACATTATCATTTTTAGATTACATACATGTAGGCTAGTTAATGTAGCTCGTTGGAAAGTGTTTTAATTACAACTTTACTTATCTTGTGCTCAACCTTACTCGGTCCGAGGGTTGGTCGCTTCATAGACGATTTGCTCCATCTATTTCTGTCGTCTGTCTCTGTCCGGACCCGATCGAATGACATTTCGACCCGTATCTAAACAAAGCGTGTCGAGAATGAGTGATTTTTAGAATACTCAGTACGGTTGCATAGCAGCTCTGTATTTTCGGTCTATAGCCTACTTTTAGCTCACCGATATTCACTTATTTTACGCAGTTCTAAATCTAAAGCAAGCATCAAATAATAACATCCAGATCTTAAAGAATTATAGATCATAAATTTTCGGTGAAGTAGGCCTAACTACACTTTATTTTTTATACACATAATATTATTATTGAACACGAGTTCAGACTGCATTGGCAGCATAACTGATGAGCCTTATGCATTGTTCCGCATGACTTGCAACAATATTGCAACATAAGACCAATATTGTTATGATAGTGGTGGAAGTCATTCACCTTTGGGCTCAACCGTGCAGTGATGTATTGTATGTTTATTTCAACGATTGTACGAGTTGGATCAGCATAAAAAGCGTTGGTCAGCTGAAGCATAGGGTAAAGAATGGTACATTGTAGTCATTCGAACATTGTATAATTATGTATACAGACTGATTTCAGATATTTTTCTTGTCCTTCTGTTCCATCTCACGGTGTTCAATTTGTTTGACTTTACGGGAAGTCTCGTGTAACCCGAATAGAGCTAAAACTACATGGAAAATAATAATAATAATAATAATAATAATAATAATAATAATAATAATAATAATAATAATAATAATAATAATAATAATAATAATAATCCTGGAGGCCCGCGAAACAACGCGTCCGAGAGGAGAAGAGCCAACCCTTACCAGCCAGAAGGCCTGGGACAGGCCTCTGACTGACGCTGACAAGGTTGCAGTGTGGTCCGCCAACACCGACCCTCTAAGCCGGGCAAGGCTGGGCGCTGTGGCATCACCCCACGCGGGAGACTGGCTCTCGACGGTTCCCGTGGTCTCGTGCGGTTTGGGCCTCAGCAACGAGGCCGTGCGAGTCGCGGTGGGTCTTCGGTTAGGACTCAATCTTTGTGCACCTCATCAATGCCAGTGTGGCGAGCCCGCCGATCCCGGAGGCAACCACGGGTTTGTCTGCAGACGATCTGCGGGAAGAGCGGCACACCACTTCGCCATGAATGACATCATATGGAGAGCACTGGTAAAATCGGACATTCCAAGCACGAAGGAGCCACCGGGCCTGATCCGCACGGATGGCAAGAGACCGGACGGAGCAACACTGGTTCCCTGGGCGAGGGGCAAGTATGTCGCATGGGATGCAACATCCATCCACACCTGTGCTGCCTCCTACCTCAACATTTCGGCTGCAATGCCCGGTGGGGCAGCCGAACACGCCGCAAACCGGAAGTGCGCCAAATATTCAACACTCCCGGCCACCCACGACTTCGTCCCCATCGCCATCGAATCGCTGGGCCCCATCAATCGGTCAGGTCGCGAATTCCTGTCTGAGCTGGGGCGCCGTATGACCGCCGCTTCTGGTGACCCTCGTGAGACTGTGCACTTATTCCAACGGCTATCGATATGCACCCAAAGATTCAACGCCATAGCATTCAGGGGCACTTTCACACAACCAACCGGAGTCGAGGACGACCAGCCATACCAACAATAATTGCATTATGTATTAGGCTTTGCATGCATCTGTGGGAATACAATTAGCACATTTTGCTAGTGTCTAGCCTAGTGCTCACCGTTAATCAGTTCCAGCCAGTTGATGTTGCTCTGTTGGTTTTGAAAATAAATGATGGTTTTTTCATAATAATAATAATAATAATAATAATAATAATAATAATAATAATAATAATAATAATAATAATAATAATAATAATAATAATAATAATAATAATAATAATAATAATAATAATAATAATAATAATAATAATAATAATAATAATAATAATAATAATAATGGACATCCCTGAACGAATCTGCGAGTACAGCACTTGATCGGGCTCGTCTCTTAGCCTCTCAGGCACCACACGCAGGAGATTGGCTGTTAGCACCTCCGGTAACAGCTCTGGGTCTGCGCCTGTCCGATGAAGTGATTAGGATTTCAGTTGGAATGCGACTCGGGTCAACTCTCTGCGAACCACACCTGTGTCACTGTGGCGAAAGAGTCGACGCCAGAGGACTCCACGGTCTGGCTTGCAGAAAAAACGCGGGCAGACAACAACGACATAATAATTATGCTGAACGACATCATATGGCGCGCCTTAAGAAGAGCGAATATTCCATCCCAGAAGGAACCGTTAGGGCTCACCAGGGAGGATGGAAAGCGGCCGGACGGCGTGACACTTATTCCCTGGTCATGTGGAAGATGTCTCACTTGGGATGTGACAGTGTCAGACACCTTTGCGGCATCTCATCTGGCAGCAACATCAGCAGGAGCGGGCGAGGCCGCAAACCAGGCAGCCGTCGCAAAAAGATCAAAGTACGCCGCAGTCACTCGGACCCATGCCTTCGTGGCGGTGGCATTGGAATCCGGCGGTTCTTGGAGCTCGGAGGGACTGGACTTTGTATTAGACCTAGGACGAAGGTTGACTGAGGCGACTCAGGACAGACTCGAAACAAGCTACCTTCTTCAAAGAATCTCGGTGGCAGTTCAGCGGGGGAACGCCATCTGCTTCTCTTCCACATTGCCTTTGTAACAATGCTATATAGTCCGACAGTTGTGTAATAATAATAACAATAATAATAATAATAATAATAATATTAATAATAATAATAATAATAATAATAATAATAATAATCAACGAAGAGTTAATTCTGGACTAGTTTTTAACCAATAGTTAGTAATGAAGTCCCTGGGGATCCTAAATACCTCGGGGCAAAAAAAAAAAATTATAAGACGAGGCCTGACCCACCAGACGTTCATTCTTCAATTAATAAATTTAAAAAATATAATAATAATAATAAAATAATAATAACAATAATAATAATGATAAAAATGGTAATTATGATGAAGATAATGATGATGGTGGTAATGATGATGATGATGATGATGATGATGATGATGATGATGATGATGATGATGATGATGATGATGATGATGATGATGATGATGATGATGATGATGATGATGATGATGATGATGATGATGATGATGATGATGATGATGATGATGATGATGATGATGATGATGATGATGATGATGATGATGATGATGATGATGATGATGATGATGATGATGATGATGATGATGATGATGATGATGATGATGATGATGATGATGATGATGATGATAAACAGACGACCAAAAAACAGATCCCTTTCCATGGAAAGGTCCTTTTCATGTGTTTCTTGTATACAGACGTTTTCATCTTTACTAGGTAATCCCTAAGGGATCCTGTATGCATCGGAGCAAAAGTAATGATGAAAATAATGGCAATGATAGTAGTGATACGTCTACAGGTAGGCCTACTACTAATACCAATAATTGTTGTTATTACTACCACTACTATTATAATTGTAGTGGTATATATAGTAATAACAACTAGGGCTGTTGATTAATCGCCGTTAACGCGAGCGATTAACGCGTTAAAAAAATTGCGATTAATTTTTTTAACGCGTTAATCGCACACGTTAATGTAATACCGTTATAATGACCATTGTACGCCACAGTATCTCTTATATCGGATTTACGCGGAACAATACAGCGCCAAATGAACAGGTTGATTAATAGGCTATATATACGTTAATCGTGAAGCTCAGACCAACTTGTGACCTCAGTGACCTTCAGCACGCAGTAAAAGAACCATCCCCAAAGAAAATGCGACTGCATGAACTGTCATCCTACTCTAAAGACGAGCCACGAAATCAGTTGTTGAACAATACAGACTCGTTCTACAAATTGAGAATGTTCTGGATCCATTGCAGTGGTGAAAGTTACAGGCAGACAAATACCCAGTCCTAGCTAAGTTAACTAGGAACCTAGGATCCCCGGCCACCACGGTCCCATGTGAACGTCTCTTTTCTGTATCTGGCTATGTTATGAATAAAAAAAGTGCCTCACTTGAACCAGCCAACGTAAACAAACTTGTTTGCTTAAGCAATTGGATAAGTAATTAATTTAATAATCGAATATGTGTTGGTGTTATGTGTTAGTTGAACCCTTAGTTTCTCTTTTTGGAAGTTGATGTCTTTGTAAAGGTAGGCCTAGCTGAAACTAAAAGGAAATTAGAAAACTTTTTGGCAGCACTGGCTGGTTTGAATTGTTTACTGTTTAGTGCTTAATCGATTATTTCTGTTACACAGAACTGTTCTGAAATTAAGAGGAATAACAATTAACAATCATTATTAATCAAGAACTCATTATTTTACTTTTATGTTTATGGTTAATTGAATTGTTTTATAATAACTTAATAAGCCTATATATATATATATAGGCTTATTAAAATTTTAATCGTGCAATTAACGCGATTAATATTTTTAATCGAACGACAGCTCTAATAACAACAATGATAATAGTCGCCAACATAGTTAGGCACCTCGCAACGGATTCTGACGCACGCAATCTTTTAGAAAAACCCGAATTCAAATATGTATACTTAGATCGTAACTTCACTTCACATCTGATTTTTGAAGATAGCTTTGCCTCCCGTTGGCTGTGATAAGAATTCAATCCGGACACAAGCACAAGCAATTATTTTCATTTGCAGAAAAGCCCCTTCAGCTGCAATTGCAAATTAATCTAAGAAAGAAAGCAAAGCAGAGGTTCAGTTTAAATATGAAAGTTAATAATGTTCAGGCAATCCCGTCTTTGCTAAGGTTCGTCAGTCTGTAAGGTTTTGTTTGTTTGTCTGTTTGTATGCGAACTTGTTATAGCGCCTCTTCAGGCCCTCAACCGCTACTCAGGGGCGCTCCCGACTACAGCGCGGACACTGCATCGGAGTTTCACGCCGAGGCGCTGAGCAATTGCGAGTGAAGGACTTGCCCAAGGTCCCTACACGACGACCTTGAGGTGTATTCAAACCTCGAACCTTCCGGCTTCAAGGCAACGACGCCACCACTACACCACCACACCCCGCGGTTATCTTTTAGGACACTACACAGTAGTGAAATAGGAATTAAAACACTTCGATTATGTCTTCAATCCACATCGTGACTTTGAAGATTGATTCACCTTTAAGTTGACTAGATTGAGCCTTCAATCCGCATCATGGCTTGAAGATGGATATTGCCTCCATGCTGGCCATAAGAACGTTGGCGTCGGATCCGGAAATATTCCTATTTTGATTGGCTGCAAGATCCACCCCTTTCCAGCTTAAACTACGGTTAGAGCGGGCTTTAATTGCAGCCAATCAAGCGGATTAAAATCAAAGAAAATGTTCAGTTTAAATGTGCAAGCTAATGATCACTATTATGGGCGGAGTTTGGTTTCCGTTCTTCTAGGGGCTAAAAAAGAACTTGGGAAGAACTTGGGTTTTCTTGGGGCTGAGACTCGGTCCAGAACGAGAGGCGTCGACAAATTTTTTCTCGGCCCAAAAGTTAATGACATTTTTTAGTCCTCGGGCTGGATCTCGCCGAAAAATAGAAATTTTCTCGGAAATAAGTTGATGACCCTTTTTTAGTCATTCGGAAGTTTCGTGTTCGTAAAGAGAACCATGTGGAGGGGGGCCTGAGCCTGGGAAAAGATATCGTTCACACGGTGAAAAAAACTTAATGCGTGTTTTCTTGGGGGCTTAGCCCCCCTAGCCCCTGATAAACTCCGCCCATGATCACTATGTCCGGTCTTTGCTAGATGTCATGCAGCCTTGTATTCTATGGTGTTCTCTGTGAAAGACACAATAAAATGAAAAAATCTGAATTAAAATAATAAATACCTCAGTCGTATCTGCGCTTCACGTCTGAACCATGAAGTTGCCTTTTTACCTACATGTTGATCATAAAGCTGTCTTTTTTAAAATCTAGGTAATGTAATATTGTGATATTTTTGAAGACAACACATCAAATAAACTCTAAATTGGCATGAGATCAAAATAGAAAGTTTCATTTAAAAAGCAAGCCAACGTTTATGTTGTCCTGTATTCTAAAGTATTTTAGTAGAAGAATCTAAATTTAAATTCCTCGTTCGTATTTCTTCAATCCACATATACCTATACTCAGGGCTTAAAGTGTGGCTGGACGGTCATGGACGGCGTCCATACACTTACTTTAAAATATGAACGCCGTCCTGCCACTTATTGGCCAGCACAGCCTGAAAAGGTAAGGGCGTCCAGGCACTTCTTTTGGGAAGGCAAGGAGCGTCCAGGCACTTATTCAAGTAAGCCACGATAAAGTTGTCTTTCTAATTAAACTTATTTGTATTTTGATTGGATGAAAGCTCCTTCAACTGTAAATCAGCATATCAAAGTAGATACCCATTTTGAATAAGCAAGCCATTTGTCAGCGCTCGTGAATTATGATAATTCCTCTCTTTGCTCATGTTCATCATTCTTCTAAGTACATTGTATAAGCCAAGCTCTCTACTGGAGATCAAATACATATAGTAAAAGAATATGAGTTTGAATACCTTCACTCTACTTCCTGGTCGCAGTTGACTTTGTCATCATGTTGGTCGTGTGGTTCATTTCGTTCCGGACTTAATAACATTTTGAATGGCTGAAAAGCTGATTTAATGCAAATCACCATAAAATCGATAAAAAAAGAAAACGTTAAGTTTATATTTGACTGCTATACTTCATTGCAGTCCTCCCTTTGCAAATGATCACGCGCAACTGTGCAATCAATTCCTGTGTTCTAGAGCGTTTTCTTTTAAAGTTAGGCCAACTACCAATAAAAAATCTCAATTAAAAAAACTGCATCTTCAATCTACATAATTTTGTACTTTTAACACGGCTTTGTTTTCATGCTGGCCATAAAAAGTTAACTTTTGATCGGGTTGAATATGGAGATGGATTTGCAATCATGTTGAGCAAACGTTGAATTCTACCTGGATTTTTCTCATATTTTGTTGTTGCCTGTAAGCCATCTGCAACTGCCAATCGCCATATTATAAAAAATGAAGGATTTCAGTTTAATATGCAAGGCGATGATCGTGGTAAATCATGCAGACCTGTGTTCTAAAGCTAAGATCTGCTCACCTGCCCTGCCGTCAAAAGTGCTCTCTTTAAAGATAGGTAAAAAAAGGTAAAGGTTTCGCCCATACTCGCTTGCGAGCGTTGGGCCCGGTGCTGATCCCCGGTGTTAAGCCATCAGCCCTTAGGTGGCAATTGCCATACATCGGCGGTAGGTGGCCAGGTCTTGCCGCCGAACCCAAGGTTACCTGCGCAGTGATACTGCTACTCATTTTCACACTCCCATCTGGCGAGTGGCGGCTGAGTCAACCTTAAGGGGCCACTGGGATTAGATCCCGGTTCCTTCTGTTCTTCGTGCCAGCGTGTTACCAATCAGCCACCGCACCGCCCCCTATATTTTAAAGATCAAGGCCGTAGCTAGGGGGGTGTTTTGGGTGTTTGAACACCCCCCGAAATGAAAAATGTGAAAAATAATATAATGCATTTTCGAGCATATGACGCAAAAACCATGAAATAAAACCATGAAAACACCCCCCGAAATGGAAAATGTAGTTTTTTGGGAAGGGAAATTGGTGAAACACCCCCCGAAATAAAATCCTGGCTACGGCCTTGTTAAAGATAGACCTACTGCAAAGTAGAAGAAGTAGAAGAATTTAAATACCTCGATCATATCTTCAGTCCTCATGTCGACTTTGAAGACGGCGCTGTCCTCCTGGTAACAACAATAAAGCAGACTTTCGTTTTGGAATTTGTCTTATTTTTATTTTCTGAAAAGCACATTCAAATGCAAATTGCCATAAGAAAGTTTGAGTGATAAAGTTATTATTCAGTTCCGCGATTTAAAATGAATTCCTTCAAAAAAGTAAAAGTCGAAGAATCTGAATTTAAAATACCTCACAACTTCACATCGCATCTTGACTTTGCTTTCATGCTGATCATGATAAAGTTGACTTTTGATCTGAATTTGTTTCATATCTTCATCAGCTAAAAACCGTAACCGTATTCAATTTTTTTATTAACATGAGATGAAAACCAACTAAATGGTTCGGCTTAAATGTATGAGGCAACTTTCCTACATGCAGTCTTATCTTCTGGTGCCTACTTTTATAATGATAGGCCTACTATAAAACAAAAGAGTCTGAATTTAAATACCTCGATTGTATCTTCAATCCATGTCTTAACTTCTGCATTTCAGAGTTTTCTGAAAGCAACCTACCTCAAGTCCTCGGATTTTCTTCTTACGTAAGATCTTTGTAATTTTTTTGCCAACTCTGAAACAATTGATCGAAAATTTTCAGTATTTCTGTTGTCAGATGTGTTAATGATTCAGCTCATTGCTCTGCTTCAACTTCCATCGTGTAAGTAACCATACATAGCCAAGTAGATATAGTAAGATCTTGGGTCTACTTTGACACCCAGCTCTTTCATGTCATTAACGGCCCGCCTCTAACGGCATGGCATGTAGAAAAATGGTGTTTCTTAGTTTAACGCTGGCAGGCATGGTGGCTTGTTCAAAGAACAAGTGAAAATAAGTTACAAAAAATGGTTCAAACATTTTTCTAAAGCTAAGGTGTAGAAGTCCTGATGCCTATTCTGTTTTCCGGATATGTGTTCATTCTGATTGTTTTCTTTGCCGTATGTGCAAATGATCTTCAGGACTTAAAATGACTCCAATAACTACGATGACTTATTTTGTGGCATCGTGGTTAGTCTGGGAGCACCCATGAGTAGCCTAGGTGGTAGGTTTATTGAAGAAGCGCTACATAAATACTTGAAATGAATTAACGGATTAATGAAGTAACATTTCAATAAATCCTTTTGTATTACTATAATTGAATGGCGAAGGACATAATCACGAACTATTCAAACAGTCCTCAACACCACTAGCGAACCAGCCACTTTTAACATTGAAGTGGTTACTATACATCAACTGCAAGTAGGCTATAAACAGAGACAAAGCCGCCATGAATGACCTGTAGGGTACAAACCTGAACAAAAGGCCAATAAAGAGGTAACTCAGAAATCGAACTCATCACCAGCGTTATACTAGCCTCTTGAACCGGAGTTATCACGATATAGGCTATATCATCAATCTACAAGCAAAACACAAGAACTCCAATAGACAGTGTTTAATCTAGTCCCCGTCCTCTGGGGGGGGGGGGGAATTCAGGTTTCTGGGGGGGGAGACAATTGAGCGTCCGCAGGACACTGACGCCGAGACTGAAAGGGGAGGGGTATGGGGAGGGGATGTGCCCCCTCCCCATCAGAAACTTTTTGAATTTCTCCATTGCAATGGCAGCATTTTAAGGTGTCATCTTAACAAAATACCTGTACTTTTTCAGTGACCAATTAGAAACTTTTTGAATTTTCCCCATTGCAATGACAGCATTTTAAGGTGTCATCTTAACAAACTAACCATACTTTTTCAGTGACCCATCAGAAACTTTTTGAATTTCCCCATTGCAATGGCAGCATTGTGTCATCTTCACAAAATACCTGTACTTTTTCAGTGACCAATTAGAAACTTTTTGAATTTTCTCTATTGCAATGGCAGCATTTTAAGGTGTCATCTTCACAAAATAGCTGTACTTTTTCAGTGACCCATTAGAAACTTTTTGAAATTCCACATTGCAATGGCAGCATTTTAAGGTGTCGTCTTAACAAAATAGCTGTACTTTTTCAGTGACCCATTAGAAACTTTTTGAATTTCCACATTGCAATGGCAGCATTTTAAGGTGTCATCTTAACATGATAGTATCATATATTATAGTAGTAAATAATGTCATTATAATCATATAATAAGAAATAATATCATGGTATATTATAACACTTCGTGTGAAACAATGATGAAAACAGTAACGAAAAACCAATATCATTTCGTCAAATTTTTCTGGGGGGGGGGGAAATGTCAATCCTGGGGGGGAACTTTCCCCCTCCCCCAGAGACGTCTAGATTAAACACTGTCCAATAGACCTAGAATTGTTATTATCAGCTAACGTACACTTGGCTTAGGTGTTCAAGATCTTTTACCTTCTTTTACGGCTATTCGTAGTCTGTGTAATTGTTGACCCCATCTCTTTTCCATCAATCTACAAGCAACACAAAAACTCCAATAGACCTAGAATGGTTATTACCATAATTACAACGTACACTTGGCTCAGGTGTTCAAATTGTTTTACCTTCTTTTGCGGGAAATTGCGGCTCTTCGTAGTCTGTGTTATTGTTGACCCCATCTTTTTTTCTGCAAATACAACATCAGGCGATTCAGCAGGACGCTTTTAGCGAGCAGTTCTTGACAAAATGCGCTATTGTTCTAAATGGATTCATGAAGTGTAGAGACAATTCTGTGCAGCTGGAAATAGCTTTTTAAAAGGTTATTGTCAAACGATTGGGAATAATTTATCATGGAAGATGGGAAGAGAAAGAAGAAGTTGTGTAGCCTACTCATGAAAATTGCTTTATTCAGTATTCATAACACGACATGTTGGACAAAGCAAGCGGGAACCATGGCAGGTCATTCTTGTTTGCTTTGTAAATAAAGCTTAAAGAGAAAGACAGACTATAGATCGCAAGCCATTTCGAATGGAATATATTTACAAAATTAGATGTTTTACCTGCTCTGTAGGCTATAATTATTTGTTGACCCGACCAGACCCATCTCTTTTCTCTACAACTAAAACACTGAGAACCTCTACATGTAAAGCAAGATGCATTGGTGTATTTGCGTATGCTGTTTTATTGTGAGATAGCCTGTAGGTTAGATTTAGACCTAGGCCTACATGTAGGCCTACGGTACGGTATTAGTCCTATAGTATGCAACCTAAGAAGAGGCGCGTCAGTTTACTGGCGTTGTGAGGGTCGTTACGGTCAGGTTAGGCGTCGTGAGGGTCGTTTGGGGTTAGGTTTAGTGTCGTCATTCGAAAACCAAAACCCATTTCTTTTTCTACAAATATACATGCTTCAGTCCAAGGTTCAATTCCAGGAAGGTCCATAGGCTATAGGCTAGTTATGCACAAAAACTA
>OX457046.1:21650385-21865385 GCA_949752735.1 Lumbricus terrestris
AACGGTGAATCCCCGGTACAGAGTACCGTACCAGATGACAACCGGAAGCCAGGACAGGACGAAGTACCCGACGAGTACCGCGAGTATCCTCATGGCTCTCCAGTTCTCCCTCGCCCGCGGACTCTTACCGCCCCGCGACGAGTACGGACTGTTCTTCTGGGCCAGGGACGTCGACCATCTCCGAACGTTCCTCTGAGCCGTGGTCGATCCGATGTACCCACGCGACCGCATGTAGATCTGGCCGTACAGGACGAGCATGAGGACCCAGAGGGGCACGAAGTGACCGGGGTACATGAAGGCGGCGAAACTGCCCCCGATGACTGTGTGGTAGCGGCACTCATCCGTCGATTCGTTTCCGGTCGTGCTGCTGTTCTCGCTACTTCCGGCGGAAGTGACGCTGATTGGACCGGAAGCGGATGTAGTAGAGGGGGAGGCGCTGGTGGCAACGTTCCAGCCGGCGAGTGGGAGGCAACCAACGAGGATGGAATAGGTCCAGCAGAAAGCGATTACCATGGCGGCGTTCCGGGTGGTTGACAGAGCGTGGTGACGCAGTGGACAGACGATTGCCACGTACCTCTCGACTGCGATCGCCATCAGCATGAGGCAACTGACGAGCAGGTTGGCAATCGTCAGACAGAAGACGGCAAGGCATATCTTCGGCGATTGCCCGAGGAGTCCTTCCTCGGCGAGAACGAGAAGCGGAATGACGAGGCAGCCCATCAGGAGATCGCAGAGGGCGAGGGATGCGACGAAGAAGTTGGTGACCGTTCGGAGGTTCTTGTTCCTGAGGGTGACGACGATGAGGATTCCGTTTCCGAGGATCATGAGGATCGAGATGATCGGAAGGGTGACGTGTTTCAGCCCGACCTCCTCGTTCATCTTGAACACACTCGGAGGATCGGGTGGAGTTCAGTCCATCGTGGTTCGGCGGAGTAGACCCTCAGGAGACCCTCAGAGGAGACGGAGGTTCGGAGCGATTGGATGAAGCAACGTAGTCGAATGTGATCTCTGCTAAATAGAAATAATGAAGACTTGTTTATGCATGATGCTGCTCTGTGTTAAATATCATCATTATCATGATCATGATCATCATCATCATCATCATCATCATCATCATCATCATCATCATCATCATCATCATCATCATCATCATCATCATCATCATCATCATGATCATCATGATCATCATCATCATCATCATCATCATCATCATCATCATCATCATCATCATCATCATCATCATCATCATCATCATCATCATCATCATCATCATCATCATCATCATCATCATCATCATCATCATCATCGTCGTCGTCGTCGTCGTCGTCGTCGTCGACGCACTCGTCATTTTAGTCATCGTCATCATCATCATCAGCAGCACCATCAGCATCATCATCTTCATCATCAGCATCAATTTTATTATGATTGAAATTGTCATCAGTGTTAATATTGGGCCAATGGGTGGCATGCCCCTTTATGGATCGCTGAATTCCCGCTGTTTCTTTCCTGAAATCATTTTCAATCCGCATGCTTCTGCGGGTGCATGCAGGCTTCACCAATCGTTTTCATATTTGACGAGCACCTCGGACCTCGAACTTCTTAGCAGTCGGCTATTATGGTTTTGAATTTCGACGAGTAACAGGGCTATGTTCATTGTATCTTGTACGAATAGCGAATCCATTGTTATGACCCTTTTCGACTGACTCATTAACCTGCATTGATGCTGTGTTCAAGTTATAATCAGATTGTAGACTATCTGTCATCTCGCATTTCTCACTGATAATCATGTTAGGGCTGATATACGATGTGCCACATGTAGTGCCACGCAAGCCGGTCATTGATCGAATCAATCAATGGACAATTTTAGCTTAAAGGTCGAAGGCGTGACAGATTCGATGTTGTATATAACGGTGGGCTAAACGACTTTTTAGAAGTAATTTCTTAGAACAACAATGTTCACAAACGACAATCGCATGAAGTATGAAACGATGGCGCGATTCATATGTGGCATTAAGGTTGCCGAGAGAGGAGCAGGGGGGGCAAGTACCCTTGGGCCTGCGACTTTTAGTGGCCGTTATTTATGAGTTCATGATTTATGCCATTTTAAATATAAATTAACTAAAGTCAGTCTAAACTTAAAATTACAACTAAACAAAATCATAATTTTTTGTATTAATATAAAATTATACCTGCACTTTTTTATCACTTTAATTTGTTATAATTTTTAAAATTAATTTCTAATTGAACCTTAGAATAGTTTAGGAGCACGTGGCTGCCTTGCATAGGAGCCTGGAATTTTTCTCGTTAGCCCTGTGTGTTTGTTTGTATGTGCACTTGTTATAGCGCCCCTTCAAGCCCCCTACTCAGAGGCGCTCCCGACTGCAGAGCGGGCACTGCACCGGAGTTTCAGGCCGAAGCGCTGAACAATTGCGAGTGAAGGACTTGCCCAGGGCCCCTACGCGGCGACTTGAGGTGGATTCGAACCTCGTGTGACCCATGAATTAAGTGTCAGACTGCATATGAAACTGTGCCCTCAATCTTTATCTTTACAATCGTATCTAGGCCTACATGTTTGTCATCAGGAATTCGTTTTTCAGCCGTTTCTCACGTGGCTGTCTCTGTAATAATTGACCCGTGTCAATTATTGTTTTGTCATCACACGGATCCTTGTAATATACGTCTTCTGAAACACCGTACAATAGCCACAAATGAATTACTCATGTCTCAACGAGTGACGCTAAGACGAATGTTCCCTTCCATGAATGGATTAACCGACTGATCGCTCCTACGCCCATCACGGCAATAGAATTATATCCGAAATAAGACAGAATTATATCCGCAATAAGATATTCAGAGATGGAAACCAAAGTACAACTAATCTGTCCAATATAATTATACATAAATGATCGGCGATTTGGCGTTAGACATCGTGAGCGTGACTATTTACGTCACTGTGCGTCACGATTGACGTCATTGACGTCAAGATTGACGTCATTGATGGAGGCTGTGAAATGGTCCGATTTACGAGATGAATTATTCTCAGAAGCGTTTTTAGTAGGGCTGTTGACTTAATCGCGTTAACGCGTGCGATTAACGCGTTACAAAAATTTGCGATTAAAAATTTTAACGCATTAATCGTACGCGTTAATTAGATCTGATCAAAATGGAATCAGAGGCAGAAAAACTCGTTTTAACGGACATAGGCGGAGACCTGGCCCGAGAATTGGGGGGGACGAAAAGACGCGAGATTTTCAGAAAAATTTCTGACGACCGGCGAAATCTCGGGAAAAAAATTATTTTCGCCGCCAAAAAGTTGATGACCTTTTTTTTTTAGTCATTCGGCCAAAATACCGACGAAATTGTCTATTTTCGCCGCCAGAAAAGTCTTGGCGCTCAAACATTGGGGGGGACAAATGCATGGGCCGTCCCCCCCAACACTTTCATTGGGGGGACCGTCCCCCCTGTCCCCCCTAGGTCTCCGCCCATGTAAACGGAAGGCTCGTACTTAAAACTAGTGATACATCATTCGGCAAATAATCCAACAAAGAATTTGAGTATTATCGTAGCAATTCGATCTTTGCTCAATTATCGCCTGCATGCGAACTAAAACATGCGTTAAACGCTAACGCTGAGTCGTCGACATCGGCCGCTTTTCCTCACCCCGTCAGACTAGGTTGAGATGGCAAGACCAATTGATTTCAGGTTTCAAATGGTAAATATTTACAGAAGGACAACTGTAGGCCTACTGAGACGAAGTTTGGCAAGAACCGCAACCTCAACCTCTTGTGAAAATTGTGACTAAATAATGAGGTTCAATATTAGACCTACTATTGTTAATTAATAAGAGCATCCCTTGAACCGTCCAATGTAAATAGACTGGTCTGCCTATACAATTGACTGAACAATTAATTAATCTTGATAGTCAGAAAACGGCTGTCTAATTTCACATTTAGGCCTATGTCATTTTTATTAAAGGTGGCCCAAATGAAAAAAACAACGGACTTTGAGCATTTGACTGACTTGAAAAGTGTTTCAATTCTGTCTGTCATACAAAATTGTTCAATAAACTAAATGCAAAAATTAAATAGGCCTAAGCCAAAGGTAATTAAATATGTTTGCAATAGAAAGAATGCATTCAGTCATTAAACTTTTATGCAGTTCAGGGGTCCTTAGAAAATAGTAAGATTAGTATATTTGAAGGAAATGTATTGCGATTAATTTGCAGTTAATTGCGATTAAAAAAATTAATCGCGCGATTAATTTCGATTAAAATTTTTAATCGAACAACAGCCCTAGTTTTTAATAACTGAATAACAAGAGCATTGCGGTGCAGAAATCGTTGCTTTATGGCGACAATGTATGTGGATCAGTGGAAGTGATCGCAATGTTCACATGTAATGACAATGTCGGTGATGGTATTGGTGATAGTGATGGTGATATTGACGGTGATAGTGATGGTGATGAGGTCTGAGTAGAGATTTCGGTGACGGTTCTTTTAATAAGTGTTGATGATGTTGATGATGATGATGATGAGGAGGAGGATGACGATGATGATCATGATGAGGAGGAGGAGGAGGAGAAGGAGAAGTTAGAAGGATGATGATGACAATGATGAAGATGATGATGAAGATGACCATGATGATGATGATGAGGAGGAGTAGTAGTAGGAGAAAGAGGAGGAGGAGAAGGAGGTAGATGAAGAGAAGGTGGAAGAGGATGACGAGAATGATGATGATGGTGATGATGATGATGATGATGATGATGATGAGGAGGAGGAGGAGGAGGAGGAGGAGGAGGGAGAAGGAGGAGGAGGAGAAGGAGAAAGAGGATGGTGAAAAGGATGATGATGATGATGAGGAGGAGGAGGAGGAGGAGGAGGAGGAGGAGGGAGAAGGAGGAGGAGGAGAAGGAGAAAGAGGATGGTGAAAAGGATGATGATGATGAGGAGGAGGAGGAGGAGGAGGAGGAGGAGGAGGAGGGAGAAGGAGGAGGAGGAGAAGGAGAAAGAGGATGGTGAGAAGGATGATGATGATGAGAAGGAGGAGGAGGACGATGAAGATGGCGAAGACGAAGACGGGAAATAAATTGTGATGAAGTCAACAAATAATTAAACAATTAGTCGTCACTTAATATTAACGAATAGATTTATTCCTAACGATTAATCACAGACCGCCCAAAACATTTCATGTACATGTACAATGTACATGTGTACCTGTTGCTTCACTTCCAGGTAAGATACTTTTTTTAGCTCAGCCGGTTAAATTGTCAACAAAACACTTTGCCCCCTTGAACCTCGGCCTAATTGGTTGAAGGAAGGAAGACACCTGTTCTGAAAAACACAAACAAGACTACGAATATGGGCAAATAACTAATAGGTGACTACCAACTAACTAATACTAAATATTAGATTAGTACTTGGCCTACTATCAAACGATGAACAATGACTATAGGCCTAATGTTAAGTTTATTTTAGTCAATGCTTGTTGGTGGAAGCATTTATGTCATAGTCAAAGTTAATTGTTTTATTAATCATTAATTCTGAAATAGTTGACTATAAAAGAAAATAATATTAATAGTTGATAGCAACAATGTTGATCATATAGACCCCTATTGCAGCGTTACATAAATCTCCAAATGCGACTGGCAAATAATTATTATTATTAGTTGCAGTTTAACGTCACTGTGTGGTAACAAAGACCATCAGCGACGCCCGCCTCCTTTGTCCAGGCTTAGGACTGGCACTGGCAGAGTGCAACCAGTGGCGGAGTTGGTAAATAATAATAATTAATAAGCTGATGATGATAATACGATTTATTACGAGGATTCATCGAGGATGATCACCTCAAGACGGCGGGTTCGACATCTCATTTTATACGTCTGCTACTGGAAGTGTAGCCGCTGCATTAAACATGGAAACCATTCGTGGTTTAGATGATTTAGTCGGTTCTCACCTTTCAATCAATCCATCAATCAATCATTTTATTTTGTAAGCAATCATTTTTTACAGTCATAGATTGCAAGTCACATTTTCAAAGGAGAATGGCCACAAGGATAGGCCCCGAAGGGATCACTGACCCTGCTAGATAGGGACACCTAGCCTACGTATACTTGTAAAACATATACAGATGCAACGGCCAACAATAGCTATTAAGTAAGACAGTGAATGATTGCATTTTACCTAAGACACCTTAATTAAATTGGACAGAGTAAACTCTTAACTAATTAAGAAAGAATAACGAAATAATAAGTGCAAAAACAGTATGCGTGCGTGGCTTAATAGACAAACATTATGTAGCCTAGGCCTACTATCTGCAACAACTTATTACTGTACAATGAGCTGGCATAACAAGAAATCAAAATTCCTAAGTTTATTGACCGATTGTAGGCTAAACGCAAAAACTTCGCAAACTTATAGGCCTACTCGCGCTTTTCGTGTTTACTATTTTGGGTAGCATGACTAAAATTTCATCTAAACCACGAATTGCTTCCATGTTTAATGCAACAGCCACACTTCCGGGAGCGGACGTGACCCACTGCGCACGCGCGCACTTCAAGCAGACGATATTTCCTCTCGCGGCCGGTTGTCTCAATATCTCTCTGGTCCATCAAAAGAGAGATTGTTCAACCAGAGTATCTCTCTCAGCAATTGCAAACACGGCAGCAGCAGAAATCCGATATCAGATATTAGGCCTACATATTATCGAAAATTGGTCACATTCGCCATAAGAGAACACGTGCAGTCCTGTAATAATTTGTAGTGCATTATTTTCAGGCAGATATCTATGCTTGGTTATTATCTTGCATGTTATAGCATGCATGTAAAATAGGCTTTCACGCATCACATTCTTATTCAACACACATCCATTCCCCTCTCTAGTTGGTCAACTGTTTATTTTCTTTAATAACCGACTATTCCTGAATTACATGTAGTAATGTAATGATAAATGAAATAGTCAACGTTGACTCGAGCCTATAGGTGATGACTAATACAAAATAATTCAGGGTTGTTTTTAAGGAATTTTTAGAACTGCACAATCCCTTCCTTCCTTTCCCATCTTTCATTAAATTACTTTCAACCGGAGGAAAATTACCTTTTTTGCTAGTTTTAATTGTACAGAATTGTTTCTACAACAGCACAAATCCTTTTCGAACTGCACATTGTGTGTACAACCGCACGTTAAAAAAGCCCTGGTGGGAAACCTGATTAACTGGCGTGGCATCCATTTAGCAGCATTTAATTTTTTATTCTCATAACATCAGCAACATGAAAAATAGCATCAGTCAGTTCAAACTCAAAAGCTTTCAAATGAATAATGCATAAGTCAAAGGACCAACACAAAAGGTGATAATGGACCCGCTGACGCTAACGGGACAGCGCGGTGGTTAGTGCATTATCAGGTTCGCTGTAGAAAAACGCGAATGTTTACATTTACACTGTCTTACATGCAGTTGACCTTTTATCTTCAAGAACCTTACGCATCTCGACTACACCCATACCATGCTTCACCGAGTAGATTTCTTCGCTCAACCGTATAAGGCAGTCCGCCGCTTCGTCGTTTGAACATACGTTGCTTAGCAACCTGCTGCATGAACTCCTTGGTCTGTCTGTCTGTCTGTCTGTCATGCAATTGAAGACCTTTCCATTCGACCGTCGTTTTGTGTTGCCAGGAACATGACTCGGGGGTTGCTCGATACCGTGCAATGGTCAGCGTACTGGACTGCTGATTGAGAGTTCGGGAGTTCGATGAGCTCTTATAAATAATTCATAGTTACGAAAACAGATATTATTCTTTACTATAAATAATGATAATAGTTTCTTTATTGAAAAATCCGATTGTTGACAAACCGGTTGCAGTGTACATTTTATGCATTTTGAACAATTCACAAGAACGCAAATTACAGAAGACATAGGCTAAATCTTAACTGCTAACAGAACAGACAGCCTGCAATACACTCATTCAGACGTATCTAATCGAATTGGTAAATGCGAAGTCGAAGAATATTATTGTACACGTAGCCTATACGTATCTATGAGCACTTGTTATGGCGCCACTTCAAGACTCCTACTCAGAGGCACTCCAGACTACATCGCGGACACTGAATTGGAGTTTCACGCCGAAGCGACCAAGCAATTACGAGTGAAGGGCTAGGCGCGGCTTGAGGTAAATTCGAACTCGCAACCCTCCGGCTCTAAAGCACCGCACATGCCCTCTACACCACCGCGCCCCATATAATAGCAATAATAATAGAAGACATAATAGACAACAGCAGGAATTCGTCGAATGCTATAAACCACTGTTTATCAACTTTCGTGCTTTGGCCAGCAGAAGCCACGCAGTCGAATGCTGACGATAAACACTCTGCTGGTCGTCTGTGATAAGAAGCCGAATGGCTATGAAACAAACAGCTGATCATTGACCCGATAGCCATTACAAGCGGAAGAATGCAAACGAAAGCTGCGACCTATGTTGCTTCTGCTAGGCCTACTACTTCTGCTACTGCTTCTGCTACTGCTACTCCTACAGCTTCTGCTACTGCTTCTGCTACTGTTGCTACTGTTACTACTGTTTCTGCTACTGCTTCTGCTACTGCTGCTACTGCTGCTACTGCTTCTGCTACTGCTTCTGCTACTGCTGCTATTGTTTCTGCTATTGCTACTACTTCTGCTACTGCTGCTACTGCTGCTACTGCTTCTGCTACTGCTGCTGCCTCCGCTACTGCTTCTGGTACTGCTGCCAGTTCTGCTACTGCTGCCGCTATTTCTATTTCTCTGCTATTTCTGTTACTTCTGCTGCTGTTACTACTAATCCTACAGCTTCTGCTACAGCTTCTGCCTCTGTTGCTGCTGCTGTTGCTCCTACTACTTCTTCTACTGCTGCTGCTCATTCTGCTGCTGTTGTTACTAATGCTATTTCCGCTATTTCCGCTATTTACGCTATTGCTGCTATTTCTGCTATTGCTGCTATTGCTGCTATTTCTGCTGCTGCCTCTGCAGCTGTTCCTGCTACTGCTACTATTGCTATTTCTGCTGCTGTTACTGCTATTTCTGCTACTGCTGCTGTGTACCTATAATCTGAATTGTCCAATTGGCCTTCGATTATTCGGCTGTTCAGTGACAATTTCTGCTCAGCTTGATCGTCGATCAATGATCGTCGATCAGCGTCTAATAAACGAAACCTGAAAGTGACTTGGACCTCTGTCGCTTCAGATCAAAGGAGGCTGAAAGTACCGGTCACCAGGTGGCCAACGAGTTTCACTTAAAGCACGATCACAGGATACCACATCGAAATGCGTCATACGGTCACCTGCACTTCCGTAATTAAGGAAACCTGTAGGCCGACGAAAGACGCACACAATCGTTCACAGACTTGAACCGCAGACAGACAGACAGACATACATACATACAGAAAGACAGACAGAGACAAACAGACAGACAATCAGACAGACCGACAGATAGCCATACATACAGACATACATACAGAAAGACAGACAGAGACAAACAGACAGACAATCAGACAGACAGACAGACAGATAGCCATACATACAGACATACATACAGAAAGACAGAGACAAACAGACAGACAATCAGACAGACAGACTGACTGACTGACTGACTGACTGACTGACTGACTGACTGACTGACTGACTGACTGACTGACTGACTGACTGACTGACTGGCAGACAGACATGCAGATATACGCTTTCAGACACAGACCCATAAATACTGCAGAGGTGCCTGGTTTCGTCCGAAGCATTTAGTAAGTTGATTAGACACGATTGGACGCACAGAAAAGCAGAACATAGCAAGGACAGGGATACGCACACATACGCACAAACGAACACACCAGTAGCTGTTGATGATCTCTTATGGAACGGTAGAAATGCTCTATGCAATAAATGATGGACACTTGAGTAGCATTAGTTAGTAATTCATAAATATATTATATATATATATTCCAATTGATAGTGTATATATATATATAATTATAGCAAACGTTCAATGAAGATAGCGACGTACGGGTAGAGATATATATATATAATTTTATATATATATATACCCAGATTGATATAGACGCTGAGATAACAACATACATTGATATGTGTGAGTGCGTGTGCCTCTATGCTTGCATATGTGTGCACACGTGTGTGTGTGTGTGTGTGAGCATATATATATATATATATGTGCACACACAGCAAGTGTGTGTGTATATATGTATGTGTGTGTGTGTGCGCGCGCGTGCGTGTGCGCGTGTATGTGAACACGGCATTAATGCGAACTACAGAAGGTTAACTAAAAGACCACTTGCGCAAAATCGATCGAAAATAAGAATACGCTTAATTGCAGCAAGAACAAAGGAGACTACATTATGGCGCCAATTAATTGTCTTTAATTAGATTCGTGGCTATTCGTTTTATTTACGTATCGTTGATGATCTTTCATGCAACGGTATAGGCTACAATGGCTCTCTGTAAATAATGAACACTGGTAGATCTAATAACAATATTGTCATTGTCTGTCAATTCACGTTCATATAAATGTAAATGTAATCGGATTTTTTTTATATAGCGGCTGTCTTATGGCCTCGACCCTGAGGGTGAGATCCTTCACCACCGCTCGCCCGTTTGAATGGACGCCACGCCATTTAGGTCCCCGTGGATGGACCGTGCTATAGCCCGAGATTTTGAATCTCTGAAATAGCCACCTTCGGGATTCGAACCGCGACCCTCACGCTTTCTTCCACAGACGCGCGGTCGCCAGCTCTCTTACCAAGGTAGCTAACTGGGCTAACAACGTCTGTCAAGTGGGTCTACGCAGAGATTGTTGGCCTTCTAATCTGACACAATCGAAGGTCACTGCGTTCGAAGAAAATGGGTTACAATGGTCGAGAAAAACCACTATGTATGCATGAGCAGTTATTATAGAGCACATTCAGGAAAACTACTCAGAGGCGCTCCCCACTACAGCGCGGACGCTGAATCGTAGTTTCACGCTGAAGCGCATGAGGAATTGCGAGTGAAGAACATGATCAGGGTCCCTAGTATACGCGGTGGCTTGAGGTGGATTCAAACCCTCAACCGTCCAGCTCCAAGGCACCGAGCATACCCCCCACACCACCACACCCCATGTAGGCCTGCATACTTAAACGATACTTGAATAGGTATAAGTCTATAGTGATAAAGTGCCCTGTCTATAACGGAAAGATGGCTTTCCGAGTGTACGGAGTCGAGAATATGCCTTTGACGAGAGATCCCTTGAGCTGCCGCCGCAAGACACCTAGCTAATGAAAATCAACGATGAAGGTTTAGAGAGCAAACGTCCACGAATCATAACTGATGTGACTGTAGGGAAAATAATAGAACGCTCACGCTATGCGGTCCGGTCCGGTCCAAAGCTATGACCCACGAGAGTCAAGTCTAGACATCTTATTGCAAGTGTGTTGATTTCCTGTGAAAATTGATCACCTGCAAGGCTGTACACGAGGGTATACGGTACGCGGGTATACAGCATTTCACTTCCGGCGAAAAACGGCATCGTATACTCACCTCCCGAAAACCAGGGTATACGCGATAAAATGCAAGGTACACGCGGGTATACGCGGTAAAATGCAGGGTACACGGGTATACGCGTGTAAAATGAGGGTGCATGACTAAAAAAAGGTCATCAGTTTCTTCGGACGGGAAATTGATGACATTTCCTCAACATTTTGGCCTGATGACTAAAAAAAGGTCGTCAGAAATTTCTGGCCCGAAAAGTCGGTTTTTCTGATGGGGAGAGGCACGTCCTCCACCCATACCCTCCCCCTCTCGGCGCTACGCGATTCGGCTCTCGATTGCCCCCCTCCCCAGAGAAGCCTGGGTTCCCTCAGAGGAGGGGCACTGCTGCAGAGGCCGCCTGTTGATCGAAACTGATCAATTCATTGATCTGCTTAGTATTTTCGAGAAGGACCTGTAACCTGCATGCAACTTTATAATATATCGAAATCGTTAAAATCAATATAGCACCTCGCCATGGAAAACTTCTTACAATATTCTCTATCTCCAGGCCAAACTGCTAAAATTTATATTCACCATCGGTCGCGGTAATGACCCCTGCCTAATTCACTTTTGGTGACCTGCCTTATGACCTGCGAACAATTCTTTAGAATCTTAAATATCTTCTTTGCATTTAAAATTCTTCGACTTGCTCAATAACTATCATAACCCTCACGCGACACCATGCTGAAATTGTATAGACGTATAACTGCCACTACATGCCACTACATGCCACTACATGCCACTACACGTCACTACATGCCACTACATGCCACTACATGCCACTACATGCCACTACACGCCACTACATGCCACTATATGCCACTACATGCCACTACATGCCACTACATGTCTATGGTAGAATAGAATGGATTTCAATACTTAACCACGGTGAAGAAATTATTACAGCAAAATGGACTAACCAAGAAGGTGCACGCTGCTAAAGAAGCTATTCCAGAATAATTGTGATTCAAACCTGTTACAAACCTCCACAGTAAACGTTCAGCACAAAATAGTTGTCAAATATTCCTCTTTTCTCTTTTTCTATGAGCTCCGTATCGTCAGGAGATATAAATTATAGCCTATACACCGATAACTGCTTCCATCTGCAAACCGCTAATCGCCTCACTGCGCCTAATGGAACAAAAGTTTCCGGCCCGCTGTGTTATTCATAAGAATGCATGCATTTCGTCGTCGTCATCATCATCACCAGCAGCAGCAGCAGCAGCAGCATCGCATTGATCGAAATAAATGTAACGGATGCCACATAGTAGCAAATGTATCGTCCGTGTCCTTTTGCCAGGCCAAGGTGAATGCGATCGACGCTTCTTCCTATATTCTCCGATCACTAATATTTCATTTTTGCAATTACATTATCTAATTAAGGAAAGGTTATCGAGTTGCTAGATTTATTATAATTATATCATATATAATCATATATACACATTATTTATAATTACTATTTAGGAGTTTTTGTATAATGCCCTTCGAGGTAATCTCCGCAAAGCGCTATAGCTCCCATTCCAGACAAGGCATGTAGCCTAATACAATTTTTAAGCTAATAAAGAAGGCAGTAGTGTTGCCTCTATAATAGGCATCAGACGGAGTGCCACAGGAAGCCAATTCCAGGTCCATTGACAAGTATCCGAAATAGAGCGCGGCTGTCTGATAAATTTGGTCGGTGAGCAACGGCCTAGAAATTCCGCTTATATCAGATCGACGCTCGACACCAGAGGACGGCAGAGTTTTCGCATGGTATACGCCAGAACCTCAATACAGCGCCAGACAGGCAATCCGTTGCATGTACTTTGCATTAAACATGTGACCATAAATTATAGATCTCAATGGTATACGTCAATCTATAGAGTATAGATGGTCACAAAATGCAGCAGTTATCTTACCTTGCATTGGAGTCTTTGGAATTAACTTCGATGTGTCGCATAAGTTCGTCCTTCCGCAGGCAGCCATCTTTCTTATCAGTGAATTATTTAGCCTTCTATAAGTTACCGAATCCTATTTAATCTACGTTGATTAAGCCCAATCTTATCATCTTACATGTATGTAGGCCAAATGTCCTTGAAATTGCTGTGTCCATAGCGCAAAAATCCACCGATGTTTTGTTTCAATTCTATTGTACTAGAAAAGTTGTAACCTGTTCTAGGTCTTAATACTCCAATCACCAGCAGTCAGTTGCCCATGCTAAAATTTAGGGCGTCATTACAGCTTAACTTCTTTTGGTTTACTAGAGTTGTTTTGAAAAATGTCATAACACTGTTTTCTTACATTTGCAGAAGACGATGTATGAAAACGATGTTTGAAGACAGATTCTGCTCTGAAACCGTCTTGCATTTGTTTTATCGCAACAAATTGCATGTAATATGTAAGATGTTTCATGCACTTAAAGTAGCCTGCATGCAAGGCAGAGAATCGAGCAGATTATTTTTTAAAAACTTGTTCTTCGTGCAAATCAACTAAATCAGTAAAGATCATTGAGTTATAATCACATTTATATTATTGTTACCTCTTGCTTTTTCTCGAACGAATCCTTCACGAAAAACGTCGATCAGCTCACATTAACATCATCCGCTAAGTTTCGGAAACTGTTTTCCTTTCGTTTCTGACCATTTGCTGTCGTTGATATTTCTCTTTTGCTCTGCCAACTCGGACCAGTTTCCGTTGGCGCACGAGGGTCTAAGCTATAGCTGCTGCACACGCAGAATCACAAATCCTGTATCCAGTCGATAATATTTGGAGCATTCGATGGGCAGCAGCCAGGCAGACGCCAATACAGACAGGTAGGCAGACAGGCAGACAGACAGACAGACAGACAGACAGACAGACAGGCAGGCAGACAGACAGTTGAGTCCATCCGCGCGACTGACCCACACTTGCGCTAGTGATTTTGTTTAGGCCTACATCCGAGTAGGCCTACTTCTAACGAGTATGCCTATCCCAGGTCTACTCGTGGGCACAATCACGTCACGACAATTATACTTGCATCCACACAGTGACACAAGCGGAGTAAGCAATCATGTCTGTCTTTCTGTCTGTCTGTCTGTCTATCTATCTATCTGTCTGTCTGTCTGTCTGTCTGTCTGTCTCTCTGTCTGTCTGTCTGTCTGTCTGTCGGTCGGTCTGTCTGTCTATCTATCTATCTATCTATCTATCTGTCTGTCTGTCTGTCTGTCTGTCTGTCTGTCTGTCTGTCTGTCTGTCTGTCTGTCTGTCTGTCTGTCTGTCTGTCTACACTGTCATTCTACAGTAGCCTACTATAGCAATCCAAAGCGATACTCGAAAGCCAAATGCAGGGCATTAGCTTATTCAGGAGCTATGTCAGGTCTTTGCGAAAGCCGGAGTCAAAACCGGCTCCCCCGTGTATTTTTTGCCCTATCGTCAACTCCCTTCAGCGGATAATAAATAGCCAGTCGCACGTGCGGCGCTCCGGATGCTCCGAAAAATATCGTCTGGAATCCACTGGTCCCAAACTGCAGGCGCAATAATTGTGTCCCATGGTGTAACTGTGCTTCAATCGAGAAAATGCCTTTGGACAGCTAGCTTCGTGATGTATGACTGATGCCAGTGCGCGTTGCCAGCAGTGCCACTAGAGAATTGCTGTAGACGGTAACGCTCTATTCGCACGTAGGCTACAGACTTCATGGTAGTCCATGCTCCAAATAGCAGGCTAATTATCTGGCTTGCGCAACACACTCGCCGTCGTAACCTTGGCCTATAAATCCTAAAGTCCCGTATGCAGCAAGTTTTACGCTGGTGGCGTAGTTAATTATCCAAGAATCGTGGCTAGTGAAAGAGATGTTATGCAGTCACGTGAAGAGCTAATTATTGCGCGCGCCATTGAGACATGCAAAGGATCTACGTGACCGAGAGAGAGAGAGAGCAGACGACGGTTGGTTCAATGTGTCGGTCTAGCAACGCTGAACGACCTTGACCCATGGGCGATGTTAAGATAAAACCGCAATTCAGTTGAATATAATCAACTTCCGTCTCTCGTGTTGGCTTTACACGGATATTATTATTATTATTACATAAATTTATTACGCGCGCAAGGTCACACCAAAGTGAGCCTACTTTATAAAATATACGCGTCACTTTGATGGAAATTAAAGACGCCTTTTCCGATACACAGCAAAAAGCTAACTTCGAGAAATTTCTATGGCTTCAAAAGACTCTGCTGAGACTCTGCTTTAGTAATAATGTTGGTCGTCAATGCCGCGATGTCGTTGACTGCAGTCAATGTTAAAAATACTAAAAACCACTTTGCATGCGTCGGTAAAATATCGGGATGTACATGTATGCAGTTGATAGCGCTGTGCGGCCAACCGACTAAATAACTGGTTTCTGTCTTGAAACAGACGGCAACATCAGCGCAGCATTTGTACATGAATGAAGAGAAACGAATTCTTCAGATTTATTTAAACGTGTAGTAACTATTGAATAATAATTGCATCACCGAACTCCAGGACGAATTATTTCACAGATAGAAATAGCTTAGTCAGATCCATCTGTCTATCCATCCACTCATCCATCCATTTATTCATCCATCCATCCAACCATCCATCCATCCATCCATCCATTCATTCATTCATTCATCCATCCATCCATCCATCAATCCGTCTATACATCCATCCATCCATCCATCCATCCATCCATCCATCCATCCATCCATCCATCCATCCATCCATCCATCCATCCATCCATCCATCCATCCATCCATCCATCCATCCATCCATCCATCCATCCATCCATCCATCCATCCATAGAATCAATTAATCCATCCATAAATCCATCTATTCATCCATCCATCCATCCATCCATCCATCCACCATACATCCATTCATCCATCCATCCATTCATTCATTCATCCATGTATCCATCCATCCATCAATCAATCCGTCTATGCATCCATCCATCCATCCATCCATCCATCCATCCATCCATCCATCCATCCATCCATCCATCCATTCATTCATTCATTCATCCATCCATCCATCAATCCATCCATCCATCCATCCATCCATCCATCCATCCACCATACATCCATTCATCCATCCATCCATTCATTCATTCATCCATGTATCCATCCATCCATCAATCAATCCGTCTATGCATCCATCCATCCATCCATCCATCCATCCATCCATCCATCCATCCATCCATCCATCCATAGAATCAATTAATCCATCCATAAATCCATCCACCAATCAATCATTCTATCCATCCATCCATCCATCCATCCATCCATCCATCTATCATCCATCTATCTATCTGTCTCACAATGAGCTCATTGTCATAGAACAATGCGCCGCTTTCCAAGTGTTCTTCGTCATCAACGAAGCCCCCCTTGTCAGCTCCTCTGCCTCCCTCTCAATGGTCTCTCTGGCAACCAGATTCGAATCTTCAACTGACAACATTTGAACAACCCGTCTTAGTCTACTAACTCGACGCAGCGCTCTTGAATAAGCTTGTGCCCTGCGATTGCAATCAAAGCAGCGCTTTAAACTCTTTAGAGTGAACAAATACAAAATTAATACGGTGATTAGCATTGAGTTTCCCTTGAATACTCCGACCAGGATGACTGATGACTAAAAAAAGGTCATCAACTATTTTGGCGGATGAAATGGTGTCCTTGTCTTGGGAATTCGAGACAAATTACTTGAAAAAGGTCATCAGATTTTTTGGCGACCAAGACGAAATTTTTTTCCTGTCTCAAGACCCAAAATTTTGGCCCCCCTCGATAATTTCTGTATCCGCCCTTGCAAACGGGCATGCGTTCCTCAAACAGATTGAGGTGTGTCCTTAAACTTAGTGTGTGTCCGTCCATGCGTTGCTCAAACAGAATCAATGACAAATCAACATAATAATAATAATAATAATAATGCTCTATGTACATGTAGCATCGCCACATCGGCGTAATTGCAATATCGGGAACCGCGAGTGTCGGTTTGGTTCAGGGAGGCGTCGTGAGGGTCATGTGATGCGTCGTGAGGGTCGGTTATAGTTTCAGGTTAAGCGTCGTGAGAGTCGGTTAGGGTTAGTGTTAGGGTTAGTATCGTCACTAGATAGCCTACTATCCAAAGATTGTCACCGACCATCAAAATCTAGGGTTTTAAATCTAGTTTTAATAGGGAACTTTATGCTCAGAGGCTTTCGGGTGATCAATATTAGAATGAGTTATAGGACCTAAAACAAATGTAGCTGAGATTCGTTTAAAGATTATATTATAATATAAACCATATCAAACAGTAAAATACAATCAATAATCTTATCTACTTATTTGTGGCGTATTATCTAAGATATATTATAACTTGTTTCTTAACTTCCACGTTGGACTTCTCCAGCGTAGATGTAGAAGTTCTTCAGTTCGTATGGATTGGAATGAAGGTTCGAAGAGGAAGGAAGGTCACCTTCTTCTTGTTTGCCGTCGTTTCCAATTCTCTTCTGTAGTTGCGTAGACGGAGAATGCTGTAGTTGGACACAGCACTCTGTAGTTTCTTCCGCCTCGTTGATTCTTCACAAGCAACGGTAACTTCTCGTCGCTTGCACGTCCTTTCGGTCTCGTCTTGTGGTCGTTTCGCCCCTTTCTTCTGCCGTCGAACTCCAATCGCAATTGCAGTTCCGAATCGACCTTCTCCCGATGTCGAATCACAGTTCACTCGCAAGTGTCACATCAAACTTCGCAAAGTTTCGTTCGACACGCCCTGGTATCTCTGTTCCCAAGGACTTATAGTCTCACCAGTGGGACAGGCCGACAGCGTGTCGCCTTCCACACCCAATTCACCGTCAGATCTTCTGAATTACCGACGAGAACGCCACGTTTGACTAATGGCCGTTCTCGCTCAGAAATCTACGTCTTCTTCCTTCGCCATCTTTTCGCTGTCTAACATTTATCGTCTGCCGTTGTTGCCGTCTGCTCAGGTTGACGCTGCTTTCTGCCCTCCGTTGTATTTCAATAATTGATGTAGCGCGTATTCAAGAATTGTTATAGCGCTATTATTATTATCTAACTTAATGCCACAAGTAATATTAATTATAATCTACAATACGCCACATATTGTCTAGCTTAATTCTTACCTATTTAATACTTATACCATGCATCATTTAATAGGTTTGTTTGATAAGAAGCATTCTACCGCTACAGATATTGCATAATCTATGCTGAGGCCGTGACATCTTTAAGAGATAGGATTTCCATGATTTCATGGTCGAGTTGTTGTCGTGACCAGAGCTTTTTTAACATGCAGTTGTACACAAAATGTGCACTGACCATGGACGTGACAATCATAAATTATCATAACTTCACAGAGATTATAGGTTGTTGCGTTGACAACCGTATTAAAACGTCATAGAAATTGGGCTGTCGCATGACGATCATACTAAAAAGTCACAAAATTATAGGTTGTTGCATGACAATCAAAATGCCACGTCAAAGAAATGAGGTTGCTGGCATGGCAATCAAATTATAACCTTAGGAAATAATTATTATAGGTTGTTGTACGACAATAATATTATAGCGCCAAAGGAATGAAGCTGTTGGCATGACAATCATATTTTGACGTCATAGATATTATTCGACTGTTGGCATAATTATTGTAATCAAAACTTGACATCAGAGAGACGTCACAGAAATTAATTAAATCATAAACAGCACGTATCTATTTCATGGAAACACAAAAGTCATGGTCACAGAACAAACACCATTGTCTTTATAATAGAACTGTGGATATGAGATCTGAGCGACACGACAGCCAATGACAATATGCCATCGGGATTTCATATAAACGATGTTGAAGGCAGGGAAGGGGGAGGGAAAGGGGATCTTAAAATTTCCAGGCAACGCCGGGCACCCCAGCTAGTGCACATGTGCATATAAATTCAAAATTCAGATGGACAAAGTGACCCCTTGCTCCAACGTGCGGGCGCCGCCTGTGACTTGACTCCTGGCACCACAGGCATATCTCTGTCCGTCTGCCTGTTTGTCTGTCTGTATGTATGTCTCTTTCGCTCTCTCTGTCTCTCTCACTCTATGTCCATGTCTCTTTCTCTCACTCTCTTTCTCTCTGTCTCTGTCCCTGTATATGTCTCTGTCTATGTATCTATTTCTGTCTCTTTCTGTCTGTCTGTTTGTCTGTCTCTCTCCCTCCCTCTCTCTTCCTCACTCTCCCTCTCTCCCCTCTTTCTTTCTCTCCATCCCTTCTCTCTCACTAGCCTATATATATATTATGTATACATACGTATATGCATATGCATACATACACTCTAATCTACATATATATTATTTTGCTGCATACATGCATGCATAAATGCATAAATTCACAACTGACGACACTCACTGCTTCGTTCGCCCGTGCTTCTTGTCACGTAAGCCAGGAAAATTCCCAGAATTCCTTGAGCACCAATTTTCCCTCTATAGTTCAGGGTAGAGTTTTCTTGAAGCGATAATTGCGCCATCTGTCGCAAGCCGACGTTGAGAAGCCTGACGGCCAGCGATAGAAACTCTAAATCGCTGGTTTACATAATACTATTATGTCCTTGGTCGACTGACTAAGAAGTGGGCGACAACGACGCAGAAGCGAAAGAAGAAACAAGAAAACACCAGCGTTGCCACTCCTTGGGTTTTTTCACAAGATCTTGGGTCTTTCGATCCGAATTTGGGAAATGGGGATTTTTCGGGAAGAATTTGGGTTTTTTGCTTTGTTTTTTGCGGCCGGGAAAAACGGAAAATTTTTGACATTTTCGGGATATTTCGGAGATTTTTGTGAAATTGTGGATATTTTTCGACAGATTTGTGCCGGATGACTAAAGAATAAAAAAGGTCATCAGAAATTTTTTATTTCTTATTTTTTAGTCATCCGGCACAAATCTTTCCGAAAATGTCCACAATTTACCGAAAAAGTTGGAAATTTCCCGAAAATGTCAAAAATTTACCGTTTTTCCCGGTCGAAAAAAGGTCATCAGAAATTTTTTACGGGAAATTGTGGACATTTTTGAGAGATTTGCTGAACTTGGGTTTTCTTTGGTTTTTCAGCCCTCCAACTTGGGTTTTTCATTTTTTTAGAGTGGCAACGCTGGAAAACACGTAGAAGAAGACGATGACAAAGAACGTAAATAAGAAATATTATTATCGACCGCGGGTCCATTTCTGCTGTCGTCCTTCTCTCCTAATGATATAACGAGCAATTAGTTGCGTGTCAAGATGGCCGATCCACACTTCCGCTGCAACGCGAAACGCTAAAACGCTTCCGGGCGCAGAGCGGAAATGAGGAGAATTAACTGCGCATGCGCATGCGCATGCGCATGCGGTTGATCGTGCGACTATAGTCCATAAATATTAGTCCGCCATTGGTCACCTAAAAGAAGATTGATTGCAGTTGGCCTAAATCAAGGACCGATTATAGGCTATATACACATACATGTATAGGCCTATTTACTATAACGTTGTTATATATATATTAGGGTGCCCGTTAAAAAATATTTTCTGAATTTCTTATGTGGTACCCTCTCATTTTGTTGTCTATCATGAGAGAAGTTCCAGGTAATTTTTTAAGAATTTTGGATGCATGTTTAGAGGGAGCTCAACATATGTGAAGTTAGCGAAATATTATCCGACAGATCATGCTATTCTGACTTATTTCACAGTTATTTATCATTCAAATATTTTCAATGCAAAATCAATACAGCACTGTCAAATGCTAATCAAAACTGAACTATTCAGAATACTAATAACAATACTGCCACAACAAAGTACATTGCAGCATTTATTTTCGTTTTTAAGCTGTAAGTCACTAGGGTCTAGTTGTCGGTGTATTTTGTTTTGTATCATCACCGACAAGTAGTGACTTTCTCGCTTTTGGGCACTTGGCTCTGTGACTTGAGAAATTGTTTCTGTTCATCACTTGTAATGGAGGTGTTGAAGTCATATATCAGCTACACAGCTCACTCTACTCTGCCATTTACCACTGCCAGACTAGATTGTTAACATATTTCTTGTTTAGCTCGAAATCTTCACACCACAAACCCCACTTTGTCTGCCCATATTGGAAGCTGGGGTGTCTAGGCACATGGCCCTGACTAGATTTTCTGTTCCCCACTCTCGCATCATTGAAACAGCAGCATTGCTAGTTGCTTCCCCCTACCATCCAGAAGCTTTGTCACGTCAAGAGGCTGCTCCACATGAAAACCTGATACTAAGACTGCGTCAACCTGCTCATTGCCTGCAATATCTGGTAACATCTTGCCATCCCAATGTACAACTAGAGGTACGGATGGTTCGAAAATGGCTTTTCCAGCCTGAGCGGTATGTTGACGAAACTTTAGTCTTGCTGTTCTGATGGATTCAGGATTGACGTTGAAACTAGACATGTCATGTCGAAGGTTCTATGCAGTCTCAGGGAAGAATAAGTGTTGCTGTGCGGTTGCTGACATTGGCTCGATGAAGTGCAGCACTTAATTCTGCTGTTACAACAGGCACCGACCCTCGTTTGGTAGCTCTATGTGAGCAGCGTGGTTCTAGATAAGACTCAACTTTAGCAGCCATAGTGGCCAATTCTTCTTCTGAAGTCAATTCATCATCTTTCTGAACTGTGATATTCGCTCTCTTTCTGTCATCTTCTTTACTTCTGAGATAATGCTCACACTTCAATCTCTTTAACTTTCTGCCCTCTGTTCTAGCCAAAGCTGTGTCTACACCACCCATTTAGCCTATGCGTGGACAGTGTTGGTCATCCAAGAAAAACCTGTCTTCAGCAATGGTGGTCATTGACATAGCATCTGTATGTGACATGTCAAAAGTTTTTCCAAATCTCCGATCATAGTACTTTCATTAGCTCAGTTCTGCAATGCATGTTCTTATTCAGTTTTCTCCCATCTATAAAACATGTCCTCCAACTTTTCAATGGCATTCCTATCAAGTGTTGTTGGGATACGGGTCATTGACCAAATGTGAAGAACTTCATATACAACAGACCTTGAACTGTCTCTGACTGTCTTAGCAAGAATCTTGTGCCGATGGAAAAAGACAGACAACACCTGATTGTAAGTTGGAAGCTTGCTTCCACACGTATTTATTCTGATACCGTATCAATCAACCAAATGTCAGCGGAACTATACGTGTGACTGTTACAAGTCGTGCAGCAGCTACTTCTGACATACTTTCTATTGGTAATTAACTAATCAATCTAAGATTTTAAATCCAAAAGACTGAAAGCACTATCAGTGATTTAGATATACTGCAGCTGCTTTAGTATGACAACTATAACATTGACACACTAAATACAACAATTACTGCATCATTGCCCCAATTGCGCAGAACAGTGTGCACACTAAATAAAAAAAGGATTGCATATTTTTTAACAAAAGGAACATGTTGCAGCTAAATGAAAGTGATGGTGCAGATTTCAGAATGCTAATTGCACAATTAATAGATATAGCAATTTTACTCTGTTTGTGAGTACTGTATGGACACTGACCATAATAAGCTAAAACCTACTAACAGTAACCTTTTGTGGATATTACATTTTTCTGTTCTCTTTAAATGTAATTTCTTTACAACTTAGTGCTTCTTGTGGTTTTGTAGCGGGTCCAGTTATTTTTAAATTAAGATTAAAACCTTAGCTGTTTGTTGTGATTTTGTAATGACAAGGACTCATTTTTATACATGAACTAGCTGAAAGAATCCAAGGATAAACTGTTGACTGAGAGAGCAGCAGTAATAATAAACACATTAATAAGTCTAAAAAGAATAATAACAACATAGTAGGCCTAAGTAACATGTGCAATGTGAAACAAAATGCTGTAAACAACGAAACTGGAAAAGGTACGAAAGATTGCGATATAGCATAAACTTTAGTCATGTTGAGCTCCCAGTAAATATTAACATAAAATTCTGCAATTTCACTCTGTTATTTCACAGACCAGGTGTAACAACTTCAGAGGGTACCGTGTAGAAAATTACGAATTTAAAATTTTCTCATTGGCTTAACGGGCGCCCTAATATATATATATATCATATATATTTACATTTATATATATTTACATATATATTTATTTGCATATACATTTACATATATATATTTACAAAAAAAATTATATTTACATATATAGATCTATATATGACGTTGTAGAACAGTAGAAGACTAGAAGAGCGTTACAGCTTTGTCTACGAGTGCCTCATTGTCTGATTCCTTTATGAACTGTGGCACAGGTTAGTCTAAGGGAATAATGGCCGTCTGGAAAGGGAAAGAACTCCCACCTACAATGACGCTCTTAGTCGTCTCCACGCATGCAGGTAGGCATTTAGAGTCGTGATTACCATAGACCGTCTGCAAATAATATCATTTCGTTGATTAAACCCGGGGGTTAGAATTTGCATCAGGTATGCCTAAGGCAGTGGCGTTATTTGCAGTTTAACGTGTGTGGTAACAAAGACCATTAGCGACGCCCACCTCCTCTATCCAGGCTTGGGACTGGCACTGACAGAGTGCAACCAGCGGCGTAGTTATCAGGTAAGGGCTTTGGGCAGAAAGAATCGTTGAGTTGGATATTTTCAGTGTGCTCTGAGCGCCTTGCCCAAACTTTGCAGCGAACCGCCACGCCACCCAGCAGCAACTGGGGAGGGGAGCATCGCAATCGTATTAAAAATCGTAATCTCCAAATTTCTTGATCGACAGTCAAATGCTGAGCGCAGGGCACCAGCTTATTCACGAGCGATGTGTCTAGTCAGAAGGGTTGTCCAAAAGAGGTCTGTGCTGTCAGCCATTATGTTATTCGAACCGTCCTTGTAATCAATCCCGGCTGCGATGCATCTGGTATGATCAACCTTAACTGTATAATAATT
This sequence comes from Lumbricus terrestris, assembly GCA_949752735.1. NCBI lineage: Eukaryota > Metazoa > Annelida > Clitellata > Crassiclitellata > Lumbricidae > Lumbricus > Lumbricus terrestris. The sequence continues at coordinate 21,674,768 of OX457046.1, forward strand.
CTTATGTACTGATGACCAAGGCATTTATTTAGCGTGTAGGCCTACTTTACACAAAAATTGCAGTTTTTAAATGGATCTGTGCGGCTGTAAGAGCATATAATTATGTGCAGCTAAAAAGAGTAAAAACTTGTTCATTGTCATCAGATTGGAATCAATTAACCATGGAGGAGAAGGGAAGGGAGGGAATGTAGTTCTAAAAATTCCTTAAAAGAATCCCTGCTCATGACTACGCGTATCAAGATTGCTGGCCTACACTGCGGTTCTGTTCAAGAGTATCAGCTTCTAGGAAGTTCCTTTGAATCTATAGCAGCAGCAGTAGCAGCAGCAGACTTAGTAATCGATGCAGAAGATACTGGAACAGGAACTTCAGGAAGTGAAGCAAATTGCGAGCAACCTTCTGCAGACTCAAGTTACCTTCCAACAGTCTATATGTAAAAGCGAGGTTTCGTTACAAAGATTAGACCAATTTGGCCAACCACAGCTTTATCATCACTTTATCATCAGCGGCAGCGGCGCCCCCAGAATTTTTTTCTTGTACGCACAGCCAAGGGCGGACAAATTTTCGATGGGGGGCCAACAGGGAAACATTTTCGTCAGGGTAGCCGAAAAAACTGATGTTTCTTTTTAGTCATCAGCCTCGAATTTCCCAAAAACATACCTTTCCATCCGCCGAAAAAACTGATGACCTTTTTTTAGTCATCAGCCATTATTTTGTTTGTTTGTTAGCCTTTCAGCGTTGTACGCACTTGCGTAAGTGCGCACCCCTGCGGGCGCCGCTGATCAGCTGTCTATTACGCGTGATACCAGTGGCGTAGCCAGGAATTTATGATGGGGAGGGCCGGGTTTAAATGTAGTACACGCATACATACAATGCATGGTAGCATACCCGTGCAATGGTGTCCATACATATATTCTAGAAAGGATCAAACAAGGAGTTTCAATAATTCGTGTGAATGGTACACAATGTATGTAGGCCTATGCCCTATTTCTCCCCCTTTTCCGGTAACCGAGTGCCGCACAAACCATAGACGGGGTCGCGCATTAACTTTCCAGAACATGCAGTCCTGCGTTTATCAACTGCATCCAATTAAAGACGGGAGTTAAGAGACTGGATTCAGTCGTTTCACTAATTGCTGTTTCTCCGCTGCAAGACCTGTCTGTCTGTTTGTCTGTATGTCTGTCTGTCTGTCTGTCTGTCTGTATATACACGCAATTAAATGCATTTTGCAGAAACCCTCAAGGCATCGAGCTACTTACAGTATAGTCTCCCTTCCATCGAACCATTATTTTTGTCAAATCAGTGTGAAATGTCACTGACGGGTGCAACTGTGCATGTGCACACCATTGGAAAGTAAGACCTGACCAGCAGTGAGCATGACTTAATAGGCGCTCGTATAATTTTTTCGTATCGTAATTAAGTCCCTATGAGAATTCATATAGCGCCTCCTAAAGTGCTAACTATTCAGAGGCGCTCTCAGCGTGGCACCCCCGAATCACCGAGAAAATAATAAAGTATTTAATTAAGCAGATAACTTCTGAGTTCTGAGATAATGGATGATGATGATGATGCAGCAGAAGCAGTTGTCATCTTATAGTGGAAGTTATAATTTGAATTTATACAAGCGTAGCCTATAGACTACGTGTGATGTCTCTTGGAATTTCACACGACGATAGACTACTAGCCTATGTCGCGTAGACATCAGCTTAAAATCCCAGCTATAACTGAATTTATCCAAGCGTGTATATAATATTATTATATTTCTTGCATTTTTTTCAAGATTCCGCGTTCTTCTAGTAGGCCTAGACTATTTGTTCAGGCGTTTTAGTCACTTTTGAGCTTAGGCCTACGGCTGCAAAAGCCTGCAATAACAGTTTCTTCGGTGATCTACGGTTTTCAAGAGGCTGGGACACATGAATACGTTCTAAAATACATACATACATACATACATACATACATACATACATACATACATACATACATACATACATACATACATACATACATACATACATACATACATACATACATACATACATACATACATACATACATACATACATACATACATACATACATACATACATACATACATACATACATACATACATACATACATACATACATACATACATACATACATACATACATACATACATACATGGCTATAGGCCTACATGTTGAGGTCCCTCTGGCGAATGCGGTTCGTATAATCCAGAACGATATATCCTTCCTCTCCATTATAATAATAGAGGTTTGCCATTTGCAGGTTGTACGACACACTTTGGTTGAAATGGTTGAGTTCGCCATCTGGGGAATGTCGATGCAAGCGACCTACACCAGATGCATGAACGCTACGTTAGTGCGGGCTAAAAGCGAGCAGTGTGAAAGAGAAGTCTTGTTCGGTTGTTCCGAAGCAAAGAGGGAGAGAAGAATGGACCTCTGATCGGAGGACGGTCATTTTGTAGAGGCGAATAGATTGCCACCAGCCACTTGTGTTGTCTTTTGTCCGCAGACTGAATTGTGACGGCGTGAGTCCCGTAACAGTTCTTTAGTCTGTCGAAGAACTTAAAAGAGAGGAAATTTGAGAAAATAAAGTGGTTGAGGGAGAGCGGAAGGAAGGATGGATGGAGGGATGGAATGAAGAAAATAGGGAAGTAGGGTTGGAATGAAGGAAGATAGGAAGGAAGGAATGAGGGAGAGAGGGAGGTAGGGAGGAATGGAGGGAGGGAGGCTTGTTCATTTACTTTAGATACATTGAGCGTGCCTAATATATCTAGAAGTTTATGGTTTATACAAATTATTGTAACACAGCTGGCATAAGCGATCTGCTATATATGCTTCGGTCCACTAAACTGTCCATGGAATTTGGGCAGATCAGATTCCATTGAAAGTCTGGCAAGCAGCTGAGAGATTCTCGTATAATGCGGTTTATAGATTGGCTAGCTTATCAAGAAATGCTAATCCTATCGGTAATTAGTCGATACCAGAGCTGTGCTGCTGTGCAGCGTGCACTCTGTTCAAATTACACTCTCCACGTATCACCACATGCGTATGCCTACTTTGCTATACACTATGCAGTATATATAGTCTATGATTTAGAATGCAATCGTGGTTCAACATAAAATTATGCCTTATTTGCAGTTTATACCATGCCATTATGCAGTATATATATGTATAGTATGGGGCCCAGGGCTTAAAGTGTGGCTGGACGGTCATGGACGGCGTCCATGCACTTATTTTAAAATCTGAATGCCGTCCAGCCACTTATTGCCACCAATGACTGGAAAGGTAAGGGGCGTCCTGGCACTTCTTTTGGAAAGATAAGGGACGTCCAGGCACTTATTTTTCCACACTTTAAGCACTGATGGGGCCTAATAAAAGCCCATTCTATCATTAGCCTACTGTTATCCACAGACCATATTTATGGTTACTTATTGACTGACCGAAATGCATATAATATTATTACGGGTAGTGGAGTATTTGACCTATATGCAGTACCGTATGAGTATTGTCGAAAAAATAACAGAGGGTCAGCCATTGATTTACATGTATGTGGAATCTGAGTCGGCAATAAGGACTTTACTATGGCGTCCTAAGAAAGACTGAGGGGGTTGAACCCCCACAACCCCCGGCAATTCTCACCCCGTATATCTATGTATCTGATTCTCTAACTATTTAACGCGCACAACAACAAAGATATGTTGGCGTATACTGGCAGCGCAACCATAGGCCCTATAGATTGCAGCAGTTCATTTCACCTTCATAATTTGCTCTTGGGCTGGCTCATGCATGACCTGCCACATGTTTTTTTAAACAATTTTAATGTCCTCTTTACAGTAAACTTCTTCGACCTGCTGTATAACTCCAATGACCCTGATGCGACCTCTGCTAAAATTGCAGAGCTGGCGCCGCCACTGCATCAGACTAAATGAAGCTCAGGTACTGAAGTAGGCCTACAACAGTTAATCTAGGCTATAAGTTAACAGACTAGCAGTGCTGAGATGAATGGGGCACTTGGAGATTGCAGAACCCGTGCAACTAAATGTTTTTTTCGTCAAAATTAATAGATCAGCTGATCAAGCTGAACTCTTGACCCCTCGTTCTCAAACTGCTATAATGCAGGCATTATGCAGCGACGCTCTTTCTCAGTGGCTGGCCCTAGAATCTGGAATGGGCTCCTTGTTGCTCTCCGTCTGGTGCCTAGAGGTCACACCATTATATTTCTTTCTAAAAACTGCCTTATTTAGCCGTTGTTGGACTGGGAGCGCTTCTGAGTAGATTACCTTGAAGGTGCGCTATGCAAAAAGTTCAATAACAAAAATAATACGTACGGACTACTATACGAAGTCTCTAGACTACGTGAGTTGCGTTAGAGAAGATGAGTGCACGTAGTCTTTAGATGTGGTGTACTGTTCTGGTGCAAGCAAATAGGACCTTCGCGTAGTAACATAGTGACCTATAAAGCAACCTACAAGCGATCCACAACTCCATCGATGTGAAAAAATATGCGCTTCCCTCAAAATCGGCATTTGCCAAACGGCCTTTGACATGTGCAACCTGATACGAAAACACGCACTTCCAACACGCGCCTGTCTGGCTGGCCCTCTTCAGCATCATCATCTTCAGCAGCAGCACTGGCTACCCCTCCCCCGTATCCGAATGGTCACCCTCAGGCCTGACTGCAGTTGTTTCCCATGCATCAAAAGAACCAGCGTACCCACCGCCACCAGCATCATCATCAGCAGCATCATCATCAGCAGCAGCATCATCATCATCATCAGCAGCAGCAGCAGCATCATCATCAGCATCATCATCATCATCATCATCATCATCATCAGTAGCAGCATCATCATCATCAGCATCAGCATCATCATCATCAGCAGCAGCAGCAGCAGCATCACACACGATATCATCACCGTTACCATCTTCGAAATAGTCACACGTCGACCAACGTCATCTACCAAGCACTCGCACACACGTAGATCTCTATACCTCTGGGATATTGCGTCGGCCTCTCTACCTACTGCTTCTGCTGCTGCTGCTGCTGCAGATTTGTATTTACCTACAGGTCTAAATCTAGGCCAAAGGCATGGCGTCGGCGTTGTTACTGCTCGGCCTACATGCACAGAATTCACACATTTGTCGTTCCATGGCCTTGGTATACACACACCCACGCTCACACACACACACACACCCGCACACCCACATACACACACACAGCTCTCGAAGTTCGTGTGATATAATATACTCGTATATCAGGCTGACATATTGATATCCAGTCTCCAGAGCGTATTATACAGTGCTCCAGGCTTTAAGCTTTCCATTGCACCTCCTCCAGCAACGAGGCGATTAAAGTCTGTGTGCACCGTTGGTTGAAGAGGTATGCAATGCTCGCTTGATGCAGTTGGCATATACATTACACGAGGCTGCGTAGTGCAAAGGAAAACTTCACGCATTAAAGAGTTAGACGTATCGTAGGCTACAACGTAAGCGTTAACGCAGCCGTAAGCTTATAGACCGAAGCAGTAGGAAACTCGTAAATACTCATGCACACGCCAATCGCGACTGGACTGCATCACTCGCCGTGTCCTAGAATACACGTGAGAGAGAGAGAGAGAGAGAGAGAGAGAGACGCAGGAGCTAAACTCGTGCTGTTCGTTATCAAACGGTCGAAATAACTGTTCTCTGATTATCTGTATACGAAGGAAGGAAAGAAATAATTGCCCGAGAAACTAGTCCACATTATAGCGTTCGAGATAAGACTGCAATTCCGCCTTCCAACTTATAGGACAGCCAGCCTCCACAAAATATAGGCCTGCACAGTGCACACCCACCCGCTGTATGCCGACCCCGTAAAACTTTCTGGAGTGGATTATGTAGGCTACGCACGTCGCGGTAGGAACTGTTATTCAATGGACATTTTGGTAGGCAACGCGGTCGAACTTGGTTGTATCCGCTGTATACATACATGGACTACACATGCGTAAATTCTAAACCTGTGTGTGCGTGTGTTCGGTGCTCTCCACGGAAGTCGGAAGCAGACGTAGGATATACACAGACAGAGAGGTTAGAAGCCCAGGAAGGTGGGTCTGAAGCCGGAAATTTACGTTTGTTAAGCTACGTGTACATATGTATATGCCGCAGCTGTCGTTCTCTAGTTCTACTATTTACAGGAAGTAGGACGCGCGTTCTCAAAGAAAAAGAAGGAGGAGGAGGACGGAGAATGAGGTGGAGGCTGAAAAGGGGAGTAGGAGGAGAAGAGAAGATGGAGGAGGAGGAGGAGAAGTAAGAGAAGGAAGAAGAGGAGGAGGAAGAGATGCAGGAGAAGGAAGAGGAGTAAGATGAGCAGGAGCATGAGCAGGAGCAGGAGGAAGAGGAGGAGGAGAAGAAGCAGGAAGAAGAGGAGGAGGAGGAGGAGGAGGAGGAGGAGGAGGAGGAACACGAGGAGGAGGAAGAGGAGGAGGAACATTGGTTCCGCAGCGAGGCTCTGCAATGGTCTTTAATGGCCTGTGCAGCTTCCGAGGGTCTGTGGTGCATGTGATGCATCAGTTCTTTCGTTGGCCGTTGTTCCTGCTGCTGCTGCTGCTGCTGTTGTAGCCCGAGGCAGGGGAACTGCAACGCATCACTGGGCCATTACATCATCATCATCGTGCCTTGTTCCAAATACATACTTACCTACATACATACATAGCCTACATACAACGTCTGTTTCAGATTGCGGGAGGGTGAGGTTCAACACGGAAGTGGCTTCTGTTCCACGGACTTTCTTCACTCCACCTGAACAGCCTACATCCATGAATCGTTCGTTGGTAGCTGGATGGATCCAGATCCGCATCTGATCGTTGCTTCTTCCACCTGGATTTTCCACCAAGTCACTGTTCGACAACCGTTCTTTAGTGGAGTCTATGCAGACGATTTAAGATTGATCGGACTATAATAGGCGTGTGATCATGGATCGGAAAAACGAAGCGTCAGGTAGGTCACTGGAATTTATACTGTCAGTCAATTGAAGGTAGGCTATACAGGTGAGGAAAGGTGAAGCGTATACCATAGTAGGCTACTATTATACGTTCTTGAGTCCCTACACGTTTGCATGCTTTTCAGGCGGTGTTCCGTGCTTGCCGCAGTTTGAGAACGGTAGAAAAATATTGGGATGGTGAGGTCAGACGTTGATTTAGGCTATAATAATATTATGTGAACCTGGGATTGCATTGATGACTTTACTATAGCGTCCTAAGAAAGACTGGGGGTGAACCCCCACATCCCCCGGCAATTCCCACTCTGGCTTGCTGACGACCTCTTAGACCGAGACCGAGTCGACGAAGTCGGTATACTATTTCAAAGTCAAAAATCCAGTGTAGGTCGTTGACGCTGATGGGTCCATGGCGTATATACATGTAGGTCCCTTGGCCTATCTCCCTAGGCCTATTATCGCAAAACTACGTTAGAAAGCGAGGATCCCCTAATGCATTTTTTGGTAGTCTAATCTCAAGATTTGTTAAGTCCGACGAGCTAATTCGCGACAAACAGCTTATTCAAATGCTCTGAGCCTCTGAGACAAAACAAAGTCGATAATTATTGATGATCGATATCGACGATCGAAATAAAGTCAAAGGTCAAAGTCGGGTCCAGGTCAAGGTTCAAGGGTCAGGCAGGCAGACAGCCACGAAAACGTCTTCAGCGGCTAATGTATAGAAAGGCGACAGAATGACGAGGAATTATGGTCAAAAGCATTGCATTTAATTTTGCAGAGCTTCAGAGATGTGCCGTTTTGGTCGGTTTGTTAGATGGAGCAGATGATAATTATCTTCAAAATTCGTATCTTTATTTAATTCTCGCATTTGTTATAGCGCCCCTTCAGGCTCTCTACTCAGGGGCGCTCCCGACTAGCCTACAGCGCGGACACTGCATCGGAATTTCCCGCCGAAGCGCATGAGCAATTGCAAGCGAAGGACTTGCTCAAGGTCCCTACCAGGCGGCATCAGGTGGATTCGAACCTGGAACCCTTCGGTTCCAAGGCACCGGACCCACTATGCATTACACCACCGCACTCCACAATCGTATTGTATCGTATCTAAAAACTGATATAGAACGCCTCTCAGGGCATAGACTATTCAGAGGCGCTTTCAGCTCAGAAGCCCGAGGAAGAGAAAGGTCTTGAGAGAGTCAGAGGATGCGGGGAAGAACCCAGACATGAGCTTAGCCCGTAGAAGATGGGGAAGGCCATTCCATGAGGAGGTCCTATCACAGCAAATGCCCCCCCCCCGGCTTTCAGTCCAAGCACACCGAACTCGGTCGGAAGAAGGTCGACTTCTCGGGTAAATAATTATACCATTCAAGCTTACTGTTGGAAGCAAGCTCGTTGAAACCAAAATGGGGGGGCACGTTCTATGGGCATTTCTCAATGGGGGCCATGCCGTTGTAGTAGCATACATGTAGGTATAATAGGTCCAAATGGCAGGTCTTTTCTCTCTCTATTCGTTCAAAAATTGTAGAGCTAATTGCTATGAGAACAGGAATGGTGTCTTGAGGTTCACAATCTTGGCGTGCAGCTTGGATAGATGAAAGACGATTTATTTGAGTGCCATGGCTTCTAGGCTATTCCAAAGAAAAGTAGACGGCAGCAGTTTAGTTCTTCAGCGTGGTCTATGGATGTGGCAGAAGTCGATAAGATAAGCCTTTGAAGTAGTCGGATTCAGCACATAGGTCACAAGTAAGTAGGCTATAGCGCATTTGCATAAAAGCAGTTGAGTGTGAACGACGAGTTATAGGCCATAATTTATTATTTCATTGACGATTCATTGAGGCAGCTTGAAGTCTTCGCAGAAAATTAGAACATTTTTGTTATCTCCCAGGTATATGGGAAGTGGCGGATCTAGATTTTCCAACATGGGGGGGGGCAAGTAGGCTACGGAGGGGTCGGGACCCTTATGAAGGGGCCATGCAGCTAGGCTAGATGTCTGATTTCGTCAAAACAGAGAGCGTGATAAAGAAAAACTGAGGTGCAAGAATTATGAATTTTTCTCTGCATAAACAGTTTCGAGTCAAGACGAAGTTGGAAACGATATCGCTGTTTAAAAAAAGAAGAGCCTATTATAAAAAAAACTACAAACAGTAGCCTACTTACATCGGGCCTCTAGCCATAGCCGATCGATCGATCGATCAATCGATCAATCAGTCAGTCAGTCAGTCAGTTAATTAACCCATCCATCCATCCATCCATCCATCCATCCATCCATCCATCCATCCATCCATCCATCCATCCATCCATCCATCCATCCATCCATCCATCCATCCATCCATCCATCCATCCATCCATCCATCCATCCATCCATCCATCCACCCACCCACCCACCCACCCATCCATCCATCCACCCATCCATCCATCCATCCATCCATCCATCCATCCATCCATCCATCCATCCATCCATCCATCCATCCATCCATCCATCCATCCATCCATCCATCCATCCATTAATCAACTAACCAATAGACTAATCAGTCAATTAACATTGCTGAGTAACCGGCTTTGGTAATTTGCATGCTAGGCTACTAGCTGTTAGGCCTAGACCTATATACTCGTCAGTGGCGTAGCCAGGAATTTTTCATGGGGGGGGGTTTATGGCCGGAAACCCTGTTTTTTGCTATTTTTTCCTACTTAAATGGAAAAATAACCTTAAAAAATCTTTTTTTCGGAGCCAATGGGGGAGGGGTTTAACCCCCGAAACCCTCCTTCTTGCCTACGCCACTGATACTCGTATGTGACCAGCTCAGCATATAGAGGACATCGATTGGAAAAGATTTTGCTGTAGAAACAACTTGAACTGGTGAATGAACTTTTTATTTAAATCAAATCTATGAGTAAGCTACTTCACAAGTTAGCTCATCACGGCTGGTACAGTAGACCTAGTTAAAATAGTCTAGATTGCAAAAGGTTTTTCTTTTTCTTTGTATTCACTGCTGTCAATTTCAACATTCTCTGGATCAATAAAATAATAATTATGATTGATTGACATTCAGGTTCGTTTACCAATTTACTTCCCATGAGTCTTCACGGCTAGGGCATCATATAACTTACTTCTTGCTATTCATATATTTTTGTTGTTACCCGCGTTTAATCGGTGAGTGGGCTAATAAGGTATGTCGAAAATTATATAAAAAATCTATTAGTTGTATGTGCAGAAATGTGCTTTGAACTTCTAAAGACTAGGATGATTTGTTGCATTAAGAATGTTGGTTAGAATTTTACGCTGTCGATTGATATAATTAGGCAAAGTTGTTAAATCAAATCGTTTCGTACTGTTTCGCGATGATCACCTGGCTGTCGACAGGTTTTTAAATGACTTCTGAAACGCTTAGTCAAAATTTCGCTGCGTCTGCTAGGTTAGAAAGTCACAGTATTGAGTTGTGAATCATGACTTTTATCTAATTATTATTTGTGGTATTTATAAGTGTTCGTATCGGTCGGTCAAAGTGGACCATTTAATGCCCATAAATTGAACCACTGAGGCACATTTAATGGGGCCTGTAACTGTTCAGTGACAGAAGTGCATAGCTCAGGGCACAGTGCCTGTATTTGTTGCCAGACATTATAAGTATATAAAATTGTGCTGCTATCTGGTTGACTGCTTTTAGTGGAATGGTGGTGGCTTTACTAAAAAAAGCCGACTGTCTGAATTGTTCATCGAACTTATTATACGGCTTAAGAGACAAGATTTGTTGCCTTCTTGGAGCAGTGGAAAAAACCTATCCTCCCTTTCATTCTCCTCCTATTCGTCATTCTCCGCATTCTCGTCTTGCTCATCGAGGAGGAAGTGGATAAGATCAGATCAATAGTGGGACCCTGGTGTGATGCTGAAGTCACTGTGGACCCAGTTCAGTTTATTGCCTCGAGACATCCTGCCAAAAGATAATGAAGTAAGCTCGATGGGATGTCACCCCTGGTCTGTCCACCCGGCAGACAGACTGCCGGCCATGACCATGGGGTCCCTGGAAGCCAGGCAGACTGGGGCCGTGGTCACTCGGGTGGGGCGTAGAATCGGCGGCACAGGCTGCGTCTTCTTGTTCCGAAAAACGACCCTATCAGAAAAATTATGGATTGCTGCTATTGATCTAAGGAAATTGTTCCCCCGGAATGACTATAAGCTGGAAATGCTGTTGATGCTAGACTGGAGACAACAAGACACTGTTGCGGTATATGAGCATGCATTTCCTATCTTCAGCACAGATAATATCAGTTCAACAAAATGACCAACAAAATGGCAGGCAGCAGTAACAACATTGATGCTATTGTACCGCATTGCGGTGTGTAAATGTATTGTATGTCTTGCAGTTTTTTTACAAGCACTTGGGTGTCTTCAGTATTTTTAAACGCTCTTTAGCTAAGTCTTTATTGTTGCATTAAGGCTTTATCATGCTTGGCCACTTGAGCCTGTTTCATACTTTATGAAGCATTTGGCGCTCATGGCTTTTCAAATCTTGGTCCATACCACATCCATCTGTAGTTTGTCAATAATGACTAGACATTCTGGATTGTGGTGCTACAGGGATCTTTGTCACATCTTTCCTGTACAGATCGTTTAAAAGTTTGTAGGAATTGATCGACATTACTGAGTGCAGTTGCATACATGCTTATTTCTATAATGTTCTTACATAATTTATGTGGAATGTTAGTGTTCGTGTAATTTCATAATGAAATAGCACAGAAATAACTCAGAATTAGTAAACACAAATTTTATGGAATTGACTAAACAGCAAAGAAATACCTAAAAATAAAAGATAATTGAGTGACAGGAATAGTCCACTGTTTGCATGCAGTGTTGTAATAAGCGATGCAAAAATATCTACTTAAATAGCAAGGAAATTGCTCCCACTGAAATAGTTATTTAAAAGTAGGCAGTTAGCAGATGGTTTTGGGATAAAGGAAACAAATAAGTCAGAGATTGGTCACAGCAGAGAACATTTGCGCGGAGTCCAATTACCGAGCTTCAAAGCCATATTAGAGATGGAAGGAAGATCAGTGATTTAGAGAGTCTGCACATGTATACTTTAATATCAGGCTTCGAGATTTTGTGCGTTTTGCTGGAAATCATCGTTCCCATCTGCCTACATTCATCCTCATCCATTTGTTATTGATTTTATGCTGAAAATATTCCTAACAAGTTTCTTCAGCTCTCGGCGATAATTTTTTATAAATTATATATATAAATATCACATTAAAATATATGTTACCGGTGCATATATATGTGTGTGTGCGTAATATATACACAATATAATATATATAAACACATGTAGTGTAAGTGTATATAATTATATATGTATGTATATTGTATACATGTATATATATATATATGTACCGGTATATGTATGATTGTGTGTGTTTATCTATTGATACTCTCTTCCTTCAGTTGCAACACTAACGGTCCAATATGTATAACATGTCTATATAATTTAATTTTACCAAAATTTTGCCTTAATATAATCTTTAAACATCCAATGGGACCTTAGTGTGGCAATGTATAAGTTGCTGCTTACTTGTCAGCTCTTCTAAAGGGCTAATATGAACGAAAATTGATTGTTTGATTAATTCATCTGACTGTCCATGTGTGCTGGCATCTGAACATCTATAGTTGATGTTGGTTGTTATTGATCTATCTATATCTATTTTATTTTGCTTAAAATTTCATTATTATGCCATATGGCTTTCAAATCCAAAAGGTTTACATATTGGTGTACGGTGTTAAATGTTGTCTTGCACTGGTCTTCATATGCCAAGGATACAAGAAATGAAGCAGCTTACACTTTATTCATACCCATAGCTGTCTTTTGAGGTAGCTGTCTTTTGGGGGTAAGGCCAAAAAAATAATGCTGTGTTTCCGGTAACAGAGTTCTAAAAAATTGGGTAGGTAGGTCGAAAAATATTTTTATTTTGGTAAAATATTTTTATACAGTGACTATCCGAAAAATTATACCCAACTACTCTTTTTTGCATAAAGGTACACGCTGCAACAAAGTACGTGTTCTAAGCAAGTATAAACTGCCTATTTCCCGACTGTCTGTACCTAAAATTGCTCTAGAAAACAATTCTATTAATTTCATTTTGTTGATATCTTTTCTGGTAAGATAAAGTGGGAAGGGAAGGGGAAGATGAGTGCGAACAAAACATCAGTGCTAGGGTTCGTTCCAGACTGGCCGAGCCAGTGGCTAGTTACACCTAGAGGTTGCTAGATTTATTTTCCCTAGTCACCGTTAGAGGTGGCTCAAGTGAAAATGATAAGGCTAGAGGTTTCTCAAGACTGGCAACCAAGAAGTACTTAGGCAGGCGTGAAACTCTAAGTCACTGTAAATTAAAAAATTTGCACAAAATTTTCCGAGTCGCGACAATAAAAGTGAGTTGTCGGGTTACCGGAAACACAACATATTTTTGGCCTAAGAGCCAAGTATATACGGAAGGCAATGTCGCCGTATTATGTCAATACAAATTTTGAAAAAAAATTATTTTTTTAATTAAAAAAATTTTTTTTTTGCAAATTTTTTTTTTTAAATAAAATTTTTTTACAAAATTATTTGAGTCGCGGCGATAAAAGAGGGTCGGTCGGGTTACCGGAAACACAACATTATTTTTTTTGGCCTAGTGTAGGTACTTAGCTGCTGTTCCAAGTACTTAATGGGTCTGTTTTAAAGTACCAGTATAGATACTTTGCTTAATTAAATGCTTACAAATTTCCATTAGAGGCAATTTGTATGGAGTACTGCCTGGTGTTTTTATGATGATGTTTTGCAAAGAATATTTTTTTGAGAGGAAACAGGTCCTTTTTATGTATGGTTCTGGGATTGTTGGTTTTATCTAAGTTTACTATATATACAGCCAGCGTATCGAAGAAACTGAACTTGGCTTTTTATCTTTTCGTTCTCGTCTGAGTTATGTTCTGTTGAGGTCTTATAACTAAGTTAGACGTTGCCAGACATGTTGTTGCATGCGTCGGCTTGAAATTGCTTTTTACAACTGCTGAACATGAATGCTGTTCTGGGGCGTTCCCCTAATGCATCGGGTTTTATCATATTCAAGAAAAAGTTTAGCACTTCTGACGTTTACTATATACAGTCCTTGAAGCACCAAAGGATCTCTGGAGTTTATCCGTCACGATTGATCAGCGGTCTCTCTGTCGTTGTGTCTGTCTTCCTACGTTTTTTGTATGCCTTTGTCTGTCTGTTTGTGTGTTTTGTCTATCTGTGTGTGTGTGTTTTGTCTGTGTGTGTGTGTTTTGTCTGTGTGTGTGTTTTGTCTGTCTGTGTGTGTGTTTTTTTTGTAGGTGTGTGTGTTTTATCTGTCTGTGTGTGTGTTTTGTCTGTCTGTGTGTGTGTTTTGTCTGTCTGTGTGTGTGTGTTTTGTCTGTCTGTGTGTGTTTTGTCTGTCTGTGTGTGTGTGTTTTGTCTGTCTGTGTGTGTGTGTTTTGTCTGTGTGTGTGTTTTGTCTGTCTGTGTGTGTGTGTATGTTTTGTCTGTCTAGGTCTCATTCACTGCTTGTCTGTACATATCTTTCTTGTCTGTGCATTGTCCTGTGTCTGTCTGTCTGTCTCTCATTTTGGTTGTCTCAGTCTCTGTGTGTACTCTGCTTTGTCTCCATTTGTCCCTCTGTCTTCAGAATCTAATTATGTGACTCGTGGTGTTTGGTTTCTTCATTATTTCGCTCTAATTTTCTTGTACGAGTCTCTGTCTTTCTCTGTCTGTGCGTCTGCCTGTCTGTCTGCATGCATCTGGTTAATTTCCTCCCACCCCCTTTTGTCCCCCCTTTTCTAGCTGTCGGTATCATGGAGCTTTAATCTGCAGAAATGAGAGAATCAGTAACAGATGGATATGGTATGGCCTGAGCAGCACTGAATGTTCCTGGTGCTTAGGTCAGAGGTTATATTATTGCTGCTGGAATTCCATTCTATCAGGAGACTTTTCGTTGCCAGGAATTGGGTGGAATTGTAAGAAGGGAATTTCATGATCAGAGTTGATTGGCGGATTTGATTGGAGATGATTATGGATGACTGATTGAGCATGGTAGAAGTTGGCGTTGGCAATCACTGACATGGAGCGAATAGAGTTTACTGGAGTTTGATAATATTATAAATTGGAATTGCTTGGAGTCACGTTCTGGATGTTTGTGTAGTGTGTGCATTGATTCTTTTGTGGAGTATTGAAAATGATAATTGTTTTTTAACATCAGTTAAAAAAGCATCAGTTAAAAAAGCATGCTATTATTATTATTATTATTATTATTATTATAATTATTATTATTATTATTAAACGAAACATGTTTTACAAGAAAAAGCATAAAAAGTTCTTTGTTCATCAGTTAGCGAACTTCATCACAGGACAACTGTGGGAACGTGCCTCGAAATGCCACTGCATTAAATCGTTGCGTACAAATTATTATTATTATTATTATTATTATTGAGTTTTTATATATATAGCGCTCCCAGTTCAGCAATGGCTAAATAAAGCAGTTTTTAAGTGACAAAGAAACGTAGTGGTGTGGCCTCTAGGCACAAGGCAGAGTACAACAGGGAGTCCATTTAACTGTTTAAATGTATTTTCATTATCTTCTCAATTATTTCCCTGGTAGTTTTTGTCCAATGAGGAATCTTTGTTTGCTGTGCGAAATGGTGGCCAATATTGAAATGCTTTTCTTAAATTTCCACTGAGGTTGAGTTCAAGTTTCCAGTAAAAGTGGTCATTGTGTAAAGACTCTGGGTACAATGCATTAGTATCATTCATTGGTACTGAGTAACTGTAGATATCGTCAAAAAGATGCTATAAAATTAGTCCATAAGATCTAGTTTCAATACGTACCTACATATTAATAGACTGTTGTTGTTGTTTTCTTCATCCAAGGTAGAGATTAATATGTGTTTGGGCGTACGAAATCCTCTGAATGTGCAGAAAGCACATTGTGGAATAACTTCATACAAAAACTTCTCATAATAACTTCATTGATTCATTCATTCTGAGAATAAATTATATATTTATAACTTATCTCTCTGGATCTAGCAAAGCAATCCTGATCCTATGGAATTAGTAGAATCCGATAGATTATAAATACCTCGGGATGAAATTAGATCAACAATACCAGTGATAACAATAACAGTAATAGTTATTGTTACCCAATCTCTCCAGTCCTCCATGCTCCAGGTTTACCTGCTTCCACATCTGCACAGTATGATTTCATGTTAAAACAATGCAAGGTATCTTCTCTGATTTTGCATCTTGTCTGCACCATTATTTATTGGCAATCACACGGAATAAAAAGTCTCCTGAAAGAATTATCGGGTTGTGACTGATCTCATTGCTTCGATCAATGATGAAAGGTGTGGACTAAAAGCATTAGTGAGAAGGAAGGGCTGAGGAGACCTAATTGCAACCTACAAGATTTTTACTGTCCGGAGTGCAGTAGTGCGGGTCTTTGAATTAGCACCAATGGAGATGGATGACCTGCCTGGGGACATGGGTATAAATTATTTAAGAAACCATAAGAAACATTTCTAAGAGTAGAAATTCTGCGGTACAAAAGTTTTGTACTTGTGGAATGGTTTGAAAGAGAGTATCACAGCTTTTAAGATGAAGCTAGGCAAGGTAGTCTTTTGAGCATTACAGGTTAGCTTGCAGTGATTCTGGCACTGACACGCATTTTATTATGAATCAATTCAAGCCCTTGTTGTACTTAATAATGCATGTTTGAATTCGGTTTCAACCCTGGGTCAGGGTATGGACATATTTTATTTGTGTGGTCATTGTGTAAAGACTCTGGGTACAATGCATTAGCATCGTTCATTGATACTCAGTAACTGTAGATATCGTCAAAAAGTTGCTATATAATTTATCCATAAGATCTAGTTTCAATACGTATCTACATATAAATAGACTGTTGTTGTTTTGTTTTCTTCATCCAAGGTAGAGATTAATAATAATGTGTTTGGGCGTACAAAATCCCTTGCTTCTAAATAATCTGTTACGTTGAAATACATGTAGGGAAATGCAACTGTGATAAAATGGACTGATGAACTGTCATAAAATGCTATATAATTTACTTCTTTTTAAAAACGTTCTTTTACAAGACTTCAACGTCAATGACCATAGCAGCCGTAAGATGTTGTTAAACTTCTGGAATAAATAAATAATTTAAACCCTGTGTTCTTGTGGCTGTGTGTGTACATTGCCAATAGCAATAGCAATTGAGACTCAATGATGAGGTCATTAGAATAGCAGTGGGCCACATACATGTGCAGTGTGCATTTGGTGCCCTACTTGCTCATGAGGATGATGGCTTATATCATGGGTTTTTGCTGTACCCTTAGCCCTGATGCAGCAGACATGACAATCTAAATTAGGTCAAGTGCCTCTCACACGTGCAGCTTTCCTTCCTTAAGGATCCTCTCAGCATCTCTATAATTGAAGACAAGACATCAAATGGATTGACTCTCTTTGATTCTCTGATGTTCCATGTCCCAGTTGTAGCTAATATAAACACCATGTTGACATATATCTTGGTTGTTTCATACTTACCAGCAGGGCTTAAAATGTGACTGGGCGGTCATGGACGGCGTTCATGCACTTATTTTAATATCTGACTGCCGTCCTGCCACTTATTGGCCAGCGCAGCTTGGAACTTAGGTAAGGGGCGTTTAAGCACTTCTTTTGGAAAAGTATGGGGCGTCCAGGCACTTATTCTGCCACGCTTTAGGCACTGCTTACCAGCAGTCGCCGGACAGATAATAATAATAATAATAATTTCGTTTATTTAACAATCCGGTTGACAGACCACAACCGGTTACAGTGAACAATTATGCAATTGAAGCAACTTACGTGAACTCAGATCACAGAATACACAAATCTTAACTATACTGACAGAACAGATGGCATGCAATAATCGGCGATAATAGCAGCCTACAATGCACGTCCGACCTGTATGGGGGCGCGAACTCGTTACCTCTTGCCCAGTGGCGGCGCTAGGGGGGCTAGGGAGGGCTAAACCCCCCTATAAAAAGCTAAGACCCCTAAAAAAGGCAATCCGGGATTTTTTACATGCAAAACTGAAATATTTCTACGATTTTTGACCGGATGACTAAAAAAAAGGTCATCAGAAATTTTGGTGGATGAAAATGGAAAATTTCCTCCCAGAGGCTTCAGCCCCAAACTGAAATCCTGACGCCGCCACTGTCCGTGCCAGCGTGTTATCCAATGCGCTGCCGGGCCCTTGCACTGTTAAGCACTGTGAATCTTCTTAAATGTGTGTGACTGGGTATTATTTTCAGATAATCTGGGTGAGATTCAGAAGAAGACGTTCACAAGATGGATCAACGAGCAATTCCAAAAGGCTTCTCTTCCCTTTTCCATTCGAGACCTTTACAGAGACTTCAGGGATGGAAAACTTCTGTTGAGTCTTTTGCAAGCCTTGACAGGTCAAACGACGTTGGTAAGTGTATTGTATACGTCAACGAATGAATTAAAAAGAGATGCTGGTTTTAGATTAATGTAATGCATGGTTGAAGTTTTGCTTGAAGATGTGCCCTTCAATACTGGTATATTGTTCTTTGTCTATATTCAGTGCATAAGTGTGGAAGAATAAGTGCCTGGACGCCCCTTACCTTTCCAAAAGAAGTGCCTGGACGCCCCTTACCTTTTCAGGCTGTGCTGCCCCATAAGTGGCAGGACGGCGTTGAGATTTTAAAATAAGTGCATGGACGCCGTCCATGACCGTCCAGAAACACTTTAAGCCCTGTCTATATTGTAATTGTTTGCATTAATTTATATAGCACCAATTCAAGAGTCAGAGACACTGCAGATCGAACGTAATGAAACACAGATCATAATAGAATGGTCTTCAAGTATTTGTTTCACCAGTGCCTATTTTGGTCCTCAAGTCTCAATTGGGTCTCGCTCCGATGTATCTGTGTGATCTTATACTTCAGCTCTTTTTCTGCCACTTCGCTGCGTCCTCTTAGGTACTCTGATCAGTTTGACCTCTTTGTTCCCCACATTCCCAGGACTGCCATGGCTCAATCCGGATCATTTGCCTGCAGTTGTACCTCCCTATGGAATGGACTTCCCCCTCCCCCCGTCAGTCCCCTCTGGTGGTATTTCCTCCTCTTGCTCTCGTCTCAAAACCTGCCTTTTCTCTCGGGGTTGCACGCACTGGGAGCGCTTCTGAAAGGCTTTTGCTGTGAGAAGTGCTTTATAAATGGTCAAATAAAATACAATACTTGTGAAACAATAGGCTGAGCAGTTATATTTAGGTTTATGTCTTAGTTTAGCTCTCATTCTGGACTCTCAGTCTTCTTGTTTTCTCTCTTCACTGTCCTTTAAATATTTGTATCTATCTCAGATTTATTACTTTAGTCTTCTGATCCATATCTCATAGTTTCTATATCAGTTTCCTCCTATCACTCATTCTGATATTTCGCTCTCACTCTTTCTGCATTATCAAACTATATTTCTTTGCTCGAGAAGATATGAGCAGTCGACTATTCAGCGATTTGCTCCTATAACTCAAAGAAGCAATTTGCTGTGACAAGTGTGTCTATAAAAAATGTTAAATTATGATGGTGCCATGAAACTTTATCATCAATTTTGAGAAGCAATATTGTGAACACTTAAAATTGGAAGTGTTGAAAAATTCTGGGACGAATAAGCAGTCGAGTCTGGCTTGTTTGGCAGGAAGTCCACTCAGAGGTGCTCCCAGTGCAACTAGGGTTATGCAAATGGGTCTACAGGAGCCTATAAAGCACTGATGAGTCAATCTGGCATAAAAGCATGCGTTTTATATTTGCTTATCCCATCTCCATAGGTTAATGGTGGCAAACGTAGGATATTGTGTTTCATGGACACTGCAAGCAGTTAATGGACCTAAAGATGATTTGTGAGCTTGCAGTGTGTGTGTGGAACTCAGGTGTACTGAATAACATCTAGGGCATTGTTTGCACTGTCATTTATTTTGTGCTCATACAGGAAACAATATTTTGCTGCATTGTTCTGCGTCAGTTTCCATGCTGTATAATAATTTTCCATATTGCATGTATTGCTCACTTTTTGATAGATTTTAAAATTTGCTGTGTGAACTGATATATATTATATATAAATATAAAATAATATGTAATATATATATATATATAATATATTATATAATAATATATAATATATATTATATATATATAATATTATATACATGCGTATGAATGCACAGATTTGTAAATACCAACATACATAGAAGCATACACACATAGATTCACACATACAAACATATATACATTAATACATGCTTACTTGCATATATGCATGTACAGTATATATACATACATGCCTGCATACCCACTCATGCTTTCTTGCATATAGTACGGTATTACTTACTCTCATGTACAGATACTTGTTAGGAACCTTCAAGTAACAATCCTATTGCAATTTAAAGTATAGGAGTCTTGCTAATGAGGAGATGACTATATTATCCGCTTGTCTATGGATTTGCTACTTCCTGTTAAGCCAGTGCTGCCAAACCTTTTTGACACCGCGGGCCACCGAAGAACTTTTTGTGAAGCCGAGGGCCGCACCGGTGAACTCAAAAGCAACAACTATGATCCAATGACAATAGTTGAAGCTGTATTATAATTTACTATGGAATAATCATGGCGGATGCATCGTGGGAACTTGATTTTGTATTCACACTGTCAAATAACACAAAAAACTTAAGAACTTATAGACATTAGTTGGTCTGTGATTTGTTTTTCTTCATTAAAAACAATGTTAAAATGTTTAACTAGCTTAAGCGGCGACTTAAAATCAGCTCGCGGGCCGCATTCTGAGCAGCACTGTGTTAAGCGATGACATTTGTGACATGCCCGTAGGTCCCCTCTTAGCGGGACTTTGTCCCTTTGGTGGGCCTGTTGTTTCCAATCTTTTGCTGTGATTGCTATTTGTTTGATAAATCTGCTCACATAACTTAATTTCCTAGCAAATTTTCTCATTGCACCACTGTGTAAGTCATGTGTGTTACTTTATTATACTGTGTGATCATAATTTATTGTACGTTGTACGTTGATGATGGGATCAATAAACTTGACTTGACTTGACTTGCTGTTTCATTTGCAGATCACAAGCCAGGGACAAGATTCATCAACAGGCATAGATCTCATCAGTCAGATCTTAGCTGTCCTTGAAAAATTCAATGTAAGTTACAATACGATACGTTACAACTGTGAATTAACAAATTGTCTCTCTTCCAGGGTACAGAAGTGGGAAACATCAATGGTGCTGGGCAATCATTGTATTGTATTGTATTGTATCTGTACATTTATATAGCACCTCTTGTAGAATGGCTATTCAGAGGCACTCTCAGCGCGAAAACCTCTGGGGCATAAAATTTTTCTTAAAGAACGAAGACTGATAACGAAAAATGAGTCATTAGTTTAAATCGCCCGTAGTGCATGAGGAAGGTAAACTTCCAAATTGAGGGACCAACCACAGCAAATGCTGTGTTTTGGTTCATGACTGAAAGACTTGCCCTGGAAAGTCTTCCTACAAAACAATTATGCCTAAACTGCCTGAGTGAGGAGGACTTGAAGTCAAACTCTGGCTAGACCCTCACTTTGGAATGAGCTCCATATGATGCTGCGTTTGTTCCCTGGGGTCGGTGTCCATTCTGACTCTGTGCTCATCTCAAAACTGTCCTTTTTAGCTGTACTGGAGTCGGGAGTGGTTCCGAGTAGTGACCTTGAAGAGGCGCTATATAAATTCTCATTGTGAATGAGTGAATACTCTCTTTATTACTGGCACACTGCTCTAACTAATTTGTGACCGTGCCTCCCACTATTTTCCAATTCATTTAGTTGTAGGCCTGGATTTGTCCAGTCTTTATGTCATCAGGTTTTCATGTCAGTCAGTCAGTCAGTAAGTCAGTCATTTTTTGCTGTTGAATAGACATGTAGCTGACAGAGCATTTTCCATATATATACTGGATGAGTCAGCCAGGCGGTTCATTACTTTGATAGGACTCCGTATAGGTATTGTTGTTGTTAGTCTTGGCTATTAATTCATGATCATTTACAAAGTTATTGTTGATTCTATGCCAGTTATTAGCGAAATTTTGGATTCATACACAGAGTAGGATTTTTTCCCCAGGAGATTGTTGACCTTTCAAGACTTTCCAGAGGCTCAATAGAAGTTTTCCATCCCTGGAATCTCTGTAAATAAAGGCCTCGAAAATGGAAAGTTGAAGAGAAACCTTTTAGAAAATTTTTGCTTGTTGGTTCATGGCGTGAAGGTCTTTTTCTGAATCTCACCCAGATTGTCTTTGCATCAGACTGTTTTATGAATGGTGCAAATGAAAGTGAAGTTTGACTTGTGCAGTGTATTGAAATCAGTGTAATTATTTGATACCGAAGCTGGTATTAAGGTATGATATCATATGCATCTGTTGTCATTTGAAGTTAAATCAAATCAGTTTTTTTTATTGGTCCGTGTGTATCAAGCACACTAAGGCAGTAATATGGTACACAAAGCATCACAGGTATCACAAATTAATCAGGCAATAATCAAAGCGAAAACTTAATTAGTTAACTGAAGTTATATAGTCAATGGGCCTATACTGGGATTACACCACAGGAATAGGCAAGGAAAGATTATTTAGACCCAGTGGTTATAAAGTTGAGTGATACCAGTGTGATCAGTCAGCCCTAGACTTGGAGTGCGAGATTAAAGAAAAACTCTATGGTCCTGCTGTTTGATATAATTGTAGAAAGCTTTAGGGCAAAGTACATGTTTTGCTGCAGATAAAAAAATGCCAACTATTCGCTGATACCAAGTTTAGATGCATGGGCTGCATTCGTTTCCCTTTCAAAGTTTATGTGATGTGAGATTTTTCTCTGGACCGGTGTCGTTACTGTAAGCACGCTTTGTTGAAATACTACTCACAGATCTTTGCTGCAGCAGTCCTAGAAACTTGTCCCCTAATTTAGTTTACTGAGATATTTATCAGATCGTTAAGGTTGGGTCGCTGTTTCTCTGGATTTAACCCTTTGGTGACTGAAGTGTTGTAAATGGTATGGGAAATGCTATACCCTCGGTCGGCAAAGGGTTGAGTGTTTACGTAGAATCGCTGAAGCCAGTAAAAAGTGTTGCAGATAACGACTTTCAACTCAATCTGATTATTTGTTCTGTTAAGATTGTTCGACTGGTTTAATGGTTTTTAAGCCCAAATGTAAATTACTAGGGTAGATGGCTGTGAAGTTTCCTGTGAGGTGTTTGCCTCTGAAGCCTGTGTGTTTGTTATTGCCATTTTGGCTTTTGTTGTGAGACTTATGTAAGTGGAAGTGGTAATATTTACTTAACGCTAATTTCCTAATTTTTAAAGTGCCTGTTGGCTATCTTGAAAGCGTGCGACATGCTGAGGCGATACATCTGTTGACCTGGACTTCCGGTGATCAGAGGAATGGGAACATTTTAATTGATATTTGGTTTTAACTAAACTGTGCCTGAAATTGTGCGGCTTGTTCTATTTGCTGGAATGGCCTTTTCTTTGCGAATTTTCTGTTTCCATTTGCGGCCTCCCACTGCAGAGAAGGACCAGATTGGGCAAATCTTTGTCCCATGGCTGATTCTCCAGTAAAAAAAGCCAGTTTGTCCTTGGAGTATCAATGCAATCTAAGGATTTGCCTGGAAAGATTTATGTTCCAATTGCACCGAGTTCTTATCTTCGAACGGGTTTGAAGGCAATTTGAAGTGGGTTCGAAGTGGGTTCATTTGGAATAAATTAGACAGTTTGGACTAGCAGTTGTTTGACATGGAGCATTTGCTGGCACAGTATATGCTGGAGAGTAATGTTACAGTAATGTATTCTAACAGTGATGTCAATGTAATGTAGGATGAAGGCCAGAAGTCTTTTGATGGCCTCTGTGGCTGTGCAGACTCCTCTCTTTGTTCTTCTGTGCTTTACAATCCTAGCATTGTTCTTAATTGTCTGAATGTTACCTACAATCCTACATGTACTCAATCCGCCCTCGATCACTAAATCGAGAGATTCCGTGTGCTGATACATTAACTAGGAAAGGCTTCTTATGCATATGATATATAGGGCCTGGCCCATATATATATATAAAATTATATATATGTATGACTATTGCTGTTTATTCTACCATTTACTATATGTAACTCTAAAAAATCACTGCTTTTTTCACTAACTTTATTAATCCTATTGGCTATTTAGTTATGATATACTACTATATTCATATAATGTCGTTTCAAGGCACCCTTGTGTTACTGCGCCATATAAATTGTCGTAATTATTATATATTCACCATTTTTTCATAGCTGATCGATGTTCCCGCAGTGCGTTTGCAGACGGTTCATTAAAGTACCGTTTATACTTACTTACTTTCTTACTTTTGTTCATATATTGTAATGACGATGTGTGTTGCAGTCCAGTGGCACTACGTCATGGCATTTGTAGATTTTAATTACGATTTATTTAGCACCCGTGCAGGATAATGTCACCAGTGAAAATTGCCGACTCTCAGGAACTGTTTACTATTTTGTTGTTTCTCTTGATTTCTGCGCATTCTTTCTCTAGCGGAAATAATATTTACAAAGTTGTAAAATTCCAGAGTGCGTGCGTGCGTTTGAGTTGTCGTGACACCTACACATGTGCATATCAATTGCACAGTTTGGTTAAACAGTTAGTAGGAGGCTTTCACAGGTAATTAGGCTCATCGGCCCTTTGCAGCTTTGCCAGTTAGGGGTTGAGTAGAGAACTTAATGGGTTCCCGGCTCCTTCCCTCTCTGCAGCCACCATCTGGAAGTCTGCTATCAGGAGCCAAGGCCTAGCTATACTACATGCAGGCAAAGCCCTGTGCCACCCATCCATGGTTTCTAGCTTCCCTGCTTGGCTTGCTCTGTCCCAGATAACTTTCTCCTCCACCTATCCCCCCCCCCCGTATGTGTAGGTGTGTCTGTCTGTTTGTCCAGGTATCTTTGTGGCATGTGTGTGTGCCTGCTTGCCGTTGCATGAATGAATGTTTTCGGCTGTTCCATTCTAGCCAGCAAGCCGGCCTCTTTCTTGGCTGCGCTTTAGCTACACTTCTGTTTTCCTGCATTTTGTCAATATATGTGTTGTGTTTGTTCTTTTGCTATGCGTACATATTGGGAATTGGAACCGCTGTTGACCTGTTGATTTGCGTAGTGAAAGTAGTTGTTGTTTGGCAACTGTGTATACAAAGGCACTGTTGATGTAAATAATTTTATGTTTTCAATATGAACGCTGTGGCTATGTATCAGTGTATGAATGCATACTTGTAGTATGTATCAGTGTATGAATGCATACTTGTAGGATGTATCAGTGTATGAATGCATACTTGTAGTATGTGTCAGTGTATGAATGCATACTTGTAGTATGTATCAGTGTATGAATGCATACTTGTAGTATGTATCAGTGTATGAATGCATACTTGTACCTGTGGTTATTCACATAACCTTCCTCCCATCTGAGTACTGGTAAATTGCAATCTGTGCATTGTTTAGAAGATCTTTGACGTTGTCCTACATTATAATGCTTGCTCTTTTTTCCCGTTTCTCATTTGTATCACATTTACTTGCTATTCATTTTTCGTCCTGCTTTTGTGGCTGTTTTGCTTTCGTCCTACCTTTGTACAACATTGATCTTTCTTGTCCAATGCCCTTCCCTCATTTGTGGTATTGTTTTTTCCTTCCATTGTTTACAGAGTTATTGTTTGTGTTGATTTTGCTGTTCCATTTCCTTCCCACTGTTGTGGCTTAGTTGGTTGCTGTTCATTTGCACTCCCTCGTTTCTAGCTCTGTTGCATGGCCATGTTTAATTTCATTCTTGGTAGCAGTGCTGTTGATTTGTTGTTCCTTTTCCTGCCTTCTTATCACTAAGGCTTTGTGTTAGTGTTGCTTGATCTCTTTCTTTTCGTTTGTCCTGTCGCTGCTGCTGTTTTGTTTTTTGTCTGGCATTCTTTTGTTATCGTTATCTATGATTTCTTCTCGCCCCTCTTCATTTTTATCCCGCCTTTGTGGCACTGAGCACTGCTTCCTCTTCTTTTTCAGTCGTCCTTTAATCTGCGAGTAGTGGTTTATCTTTCCATTCTGCAGATGATCATTCTTCATGCCAAATCCTTTATGCCCAGCTACCTATGCTTTCTGGTATTCAGCCTGTGGTTAAAGTGGTTTGGGTGAGCATTGGGAATACCAACTGTGAGCAGTGGAACGCTGATGAGGTTTTATTGGGAAAGCCCATGTTTCAAGGGTTCCATGCATGGTGAGCAGTGGGAACGCAAGCCAAGAAATTCGAGAGCAGTGGGAACACTTTAAACCCTGTATTCAGCTGTCGTTTTGTTTTTCATGATGGCTGGGTGCTAGTATAAAGTTCTAGTTCTTCAACTTGAGTTACTTGCTCTGTCTGGTGCTCGTCTTCTTTGTCACAGTATTCAAAGCGTGTATTTATAACCAGTTGAATCTTTTTGCTACAGATGATGATTAATCTGCTTTGAAGATATCTGCTGTTGTTCCTAAATGACAATGGTTACAGTCAATATTAGCATTGCTATGTGACTTTGTGTGAGTAAATATTAACTATCGTGATGATGATGATGGTGGCAATGTTGTTGTTGTTGTTGATGATGATGTTGATGCCGACGATGATGTTTATGTTTATGTTGTTAATGATGATTATGTTGATAGAATTAATCAAATATTTTCTATGATTCTATATTCAAGCATGACAAGTAATTTGATAAAGATTCAGATATTCACATTGCTGCTCAAAACATAATTTGGCTGAGGTTGTTGTTCTTCTTGATGTTTGTCTTGGATATGCGACAGTGCATAGAAACCCGCTGTTTGTGTTTATTCGACCTTCCATTTAATCCAGTATGACACATTCTGTCTCGTCTTTCCACATCATTTATTCTTCTATGTTTTTGCTGTTTCTCCAGCTCCCTTCAGTCTCCGCTTTCTTTTTCTTTTTCTCTGGCAATGCTCTGATGCTTTCCAGTACAATTGAAGATCTCAATCAAGATATCTAGTTCCACGGCAGTTTTTGACCGAGCCGAGCAAGGCAAACTATAATTGTGGTGCAGCTGCTTTGAGATATCGTTCAAGTGTCATATCATGTGTAGTTTATGTTATATTTGAGTCACTCCCTGCCAAATCAACCAAAATATACCCTTTCCCACTCTCCCACTCGGAATTTCTTGAGTTTTCGTCAAAAATTCTTTATAACTTGGTGTGAAGAACTGGAAAATTTCAAGTGTGTGTATTGTATACAGTAAAAATTGACCGACATATGGGCTACTGAAGTTGGCTGTGGTAGGATGAAAATTGAACGTGAATTTGCATATGTGAATTTTTTTCTCAAATTTTACTTGACCGTGCAAATCTAAGCAGTGCTCAGAACTCAAAACTGAAAACTAAAATGTGTGAGTCGACCCACGTATATTATAAAATTTATGCATGGTAGCAAACATACTAGAGAACTCGGTGGTACATTGGATAACACACTGGCATGAAGATCAGCAGAGCCGAGTTCGATTCCCGAAGCCTCCGTGGGATAGACATGGTTTGTAGGCTGCTATTAGCACCGCTGTATTGCAGGCTGTCTGTTATGTTAATAGTTGAGAGTGGTGCTAATTAAGATTATTCCATGTGATCATGCTGCGTTTGTCAGAATAAATTCAATAAAGAAAATATTATTATTATTATTACAATTTTTTTTTACCCGAGGTATCAATGATCCCTCAGGATTTATAAAAATTATTTCAGGAGTAAAAAATGAATCTCCGAGAAATCAGGCCTCGTCCCAGGTTTCACAATTATCATTATTACAATTATTAATATTATTATTATTTTATTGTTATCGAAAGGATACCTCTTTTCCAAATTGGGCATAGGGTTAGCGAAAGAGCAAAGGCCACAACGCTAAAGCGCTGAATAAGAATAGAAAGTCTTTGGAAGAGGAAAGACGTCTCCCTTAGTTTATTATTAATATTATTTTTATTATTATTGTTATTATTATTATTATTATATATCTTGAATTGTTATTGTTGTTTATTCCATCTAAAGTTTGTTTGTTGATTCGAGCTGTTTGATGTTTGCACGTTTGACAGATTGGTGAGCATGAATCTCGATGTGTTTGTGTTTTAGTATTTGCAGTTTAACGTCACTGTGTGGTAACAAAGATGCCCTCCTGTTTTATCCAGACTTAGGACTGGCACTGGCAGAGTGCAACCAGTGGCAGAGTTGTGTTTGTGTTTTGGATGAACGTTAAAGATTATGTGGTGCAGAACAATTTGGCTTTGATGGAAATAAATGGTCGAGTTTTTGTTAGTTGCTGGTACAATAAACATGGCTTAGATTGTTGTTCTGTCGTTTGAGTCATTCGCATTTCCTGGTAGCTTCCTGCCATGTACTTTATTTCAACTGAGAACAAAGAACAGGTAGAACAATGAATCAGTCACTGCTGTTTGTACAGACACCTTTCATCAGTGACACAGTCTCCTTACTTAACGTTTCCAACAATTAATAAATAGTAGTAATTATAGCAGTGTAGTAGCAGCAGCCACAGGAGCAGTAGCCACTATCATCATCATCATAGTCATTAGAATTGTAGTAGTAGTTGTAGAAAATGTAGTAGTAGTAGGTAGTAGTAGTAGTAGTGATGTTGGTACTGGTAGCGGTGGTAGTAGTAGTAGTAGTAGTAGTAGTAGCAGCAGCAGCAGTAGCAGTCTATTTAGTCAGAAAGTGGTATGCAAATAAACTTCATTAAATACACGTACTTAGGTACTATAAACTGCTTCTGTGGAAAGTCACTATGTGTCATAGGAGGTTACTCTGTGAAAATGCTTTTTGGTTGGCTGTATTGATTGAATGAATAAAGGAATAAATCGAATTAATGAACTTGATTGCCTCTGAGTAGACTCCTTGTCAAGGTGCTATATAAATTCTATGAATGAATAAATGAGTGAAATTGATGTCTTGAGAATGAAAAATTAAGATCTTATGGTAATTAAAGCAGTCAGTCTTTCAGTAAATAGGTCTACCTTTGTCAACTTGAGATATAACTTGAGATTGAAGTCACGTTAGGCTGTGGTGTAAATATGTGCCCAGCAGCAAACCAGTATGAAGAGAAGATGTGACACAGGGTCAAAACCCTGTCACATGTCAAATTTTGACCTTTTTATTAAACAATGGTGCTGTTTTAAAAATAATTTGTACAGAATGAAAATTTATATCGTTTTCTAACTAAAGCTATACTTGTCTGATGATTTCGTTAGCTTGTTCGTTTTGAGTTAGAAAATCGAATAAAAAGTTTTGGAATATTCGTGTCATCAAAGTAGTCCTCAGAAGCGATTGATGGATAATTCTGTAATTTTGCTGGCCAGTAAAAAATCTATTCCGAATCAAGTGACGTAAACGGCATCAGATTCTGTTTATCTCTTTGAAAATTATCACAAATTCATAGCCATGGATCTGCTGATGCTGAATTGAAGAATATTCTACATTCTTCACCCTTCTTGCCTACCGGTTTGCATACGTCTGCTTTTTTTCACATCTCCATGGTCTTTCAGCTTCTAGATCAATATCTATGAAGTGACAAGCAAAGGATTTTGAGCCCCGGCATCACAAATAGTCTAAAGTTATGGGTTATTGAGCAATGCAAGGAATTGTCAGTTTGACAAGACAATCTAAGATTCGAATTTACTGAATGGAGAACAGTGATGAATTAGGAAGCAGTCACTGAGTATATATATATCGAAACATTTCTATATAACCACTGCATAATGTGAATATATATATTGAAACATTTCTATATAGCCACTGCATAATGTGAATATATATCAAAACATTTCTATATAGCCACTGCATAATGTGAATATATATATCGAAACATTTCTATATAGCCACTGAATAATGTGAATATATATTGAAACATTTCTATATAGCCACTCAGTGGCATGGCCAGGAATTTATCATGGGAGGGGTTTTGGGGTTTTATGACCTGGCCGGATGTCCTTTCTGACACCAACCCAACAGTATTACAGTAAACAAAATGGGAATAAAGTAACAAAGGGAATAAAGTAACAAAAACAATTGTTTCTACAAGCAATTGTTTTGTTTTTTCTTATTTAAGTGGATAAATGACATTTAAAACACTTTTCTTCTAGGCCAATAAGGTTTTTTAAACCCTGAACCTCCCCCTTGTCTATGCCACTGTAGCCACTGAATAATGTTAATTTATAGCGAAACATTTCTACAGCCACCCTTTAGAACCTCAAAACACATACTTCTCGGCCACCCAGAAGTATTGGCTCTGCGTTTAGCACACTGTTTTGCATAGAATCGGATTTTATAGCATAAATTATTGGTTGTTGAGACCAAGTGTGTATATAGAGCCTATTATGTTCTCAGTGATTTCCGGTTTGCGTAGGTCTGCTTTTTGTCGCATCTCTATGGTCTTTTACATTGATAAATGAATGATGGCTACCAACTTTTTTTACTTTACCATGTAATTAGCCATTTGAATTAGATTATGCCAGCATGGATTAGTAAAGGATGAGCCAGTAGACAGACGGTTCAGCCAGCTAACTGATTTAGAGTTTGACCAATTTGGAAAGCAGATTAATGAATTACTTAATTAATTAACTGCTTTGTTGCACTGGCATGAAATTTGTGGGGTCATCATTACTGATCAGTTGGTGGCTGAATAAGCATGGGATGTTTGCCTTGCCTGCTGCTACCCATGGGTTCACTTCTGTGATCCACACAAATGAATTGATGATGGAGAATTTATGACTGAAGCCCAGAGGAGGCTTAGCGGACCAGACCAGACCGTCAGGAAATACATTTGGCGTTTGAAGTTGAATCTTGTGGAAAGCTTCTTAACAGCATGTTTTATCCTTGTGTGTGTGGGGTGGGTGAGGGTAGGTGTGTGTGTGTGTGTGTGTGTGTGTGTGTGTTTGTGTGTGTTCACTGAAGTAAAGATTGGTGATGTTATGTATTCATCGAGTTTTTTTTCTACCTCTGTTTTGACACTTGAATCTCCAACTTAGTTTTTTCACCTAAGTATAGATTGGTTATTTTGGGTATTTATTATTTAGGAACTCTGTTTTGACACTAGAATCTCCAACTCAGTTTTTTTCGCTTAAGTAAAGATTGGTGATTTTCGGTATTTATTATTTAGGAACTCTGTTTTGACACTAGAATCTCCAACTTAGTTTTTAACCTAAATATGGATTGGTTATTTTGGGTATTTATTATTTAGGAACTCTGTTTTGACACTCGAATCTCCAACTTGGTTTTTTTTAATCTAGGTAGAGATTGTGATGTTGGGCATGTATTGTTTAGGACTTATGTTTTGGACACTATAGACCCCATGTAGACACTGAATTTGGTATATACGGTTGTCTTTGGGGTTTGGGAGTCATATCAAGAAATGCTTTATAACAACGTATGTGTGTAAAGTGGGGACATTAATGTTTTGCTTTCTAGAAACCTTTTCCCTCTAGTTCATTGACAGTTCTGTAAATTGGAATCCATTGAGACCCGTGTTTTTTATTTTTTTATTCGGGTCCTCCATAGTTGCTGGCATTTCAGTATCTAGAGTTCTGCAATATGTCGTAAGTTGTTAAGGGCTTTGGCTCAAAGTTAGGAGATAAACCTTATAAACTCTGTCAATGTTATTATGCTGGCAGCTGATGTATAGGTTACTGTGAATTATCTTGAAACCTTGAGAGTTTTTGGGTGACTTCACTTAATGTTTTTTAATGCAAATGAAGAAGTGGACACTGAACTTTTTTTATTGCAAATGAAGAAGTGGAGGCTGGATGTTTTTGTTTCATCTTCGCACTGTATTTTATATTTGGGTATCTAACATGCTGTCCAACTTCACAAATGTTAAAATTTGACAAAATGCGTGATGATGATGCATTCAAAGTCCTGCATAGCAGTATCGTACATCGCTATATCTTTCATACAATGGATCAACGACCTCTTATATATAACGAGTTGTGGGTAATGCAGCATCACAGCTACCATTTATTTGTTGCAATTAGTTTTTCAAGACAAACCTTAAGCTTATGGTCCGTACAAATGCATGAATCATCTCATATAATTTTGTGAAATGAATTTTAAAGATAAATTCGATTATCATCCTGTAAACTTTAAAAGCCGAAAATTTCAGAAATGATAATTGGATTTCCAATTTTATTGTTTAACATCCCTATTACATTTTATGGGTACACGTGTACGTTTTAGGTGAAGTTAGACGAAATTTCAGCTGAGAACGTATACAGTGGAGATCGAAAGACTATTCATTCCCTGATATGGACGATCATATTACGATGGCACGTAAGTTCGGTTACGAAGTGTACTGTAACTAACTGCCTCTGTAATAATTACGGCTCTAGGCTTTAGCATGCCATCAAGTCTCAGCATTTTCTTGTGTAGTCCTACTTAGAGATGGATGGTCGGGCTAATGCATTAATGTTATGAACAGAGGTTTCATTTCTAAGCAGCCATTGTGTGCGCCCTTCAGTCTTTAGATGTGCTTGTGTGCTGTGTTGGTACGTAAATTCAGATTAAATTGGCTTAGATTAGATTTTATATTAGCATAGATTATTATTATTTTTAAAAAATTATTAGTAGGCCTATTATTATTGTCATTTTTATTATTATCATTATTATTATTATTATTATTATTATTATTATTATTATTATTATTATTATTATTATTATTATTATTATTATTATTATTATTGTCAGTGAAAGGCTGCTTTCTTTTCAACTTTCAAAGTATTTGCCATTAGCAGTTTTCCCTCCCTCCCTCCGTCTCTCCCTCCCTTCCTCCTGTTTCTCTGAAGAACTGTTGAGAGTTGAAACGACTCCGGTTTTGCATTATCTGTTGTCCCCTGCTTCTAGTTTTTTAAAACTGCTGTGCATGTTTTAAAATGGACTCTCCATGTTTTTAAAACTGTACTGCTCTTCTCACACTATTCTGCTCTTATTCCTGCTTTCTGCTGTTGACTGCAGCATGTGTGTGTGTTGTGTGTGTGTGTGTGTGTGTGTGTGTTCAGAGCACTATGTAAACAACCGTACCTACTTATATTTTTTTAGCAATTTGCCAAGCTATATTTTATTTGCTGTGGATTAGTTTGGTTTCAAACGTAATATTTCATTTATAATGTCTGTTAGATTTGAATGTTCATTTATGTAAGAGAATACAGGCACATATTTTATGTGCTGATATTTTGTACGCTGTCGTTAACTTGATGTATGTTTGTTGCGTCTATTAAGAACGAATGGTTGCAATAATATTTTTAGAGCTCTGAGGTTTTTAAGTGTTTTTTTTAATGTTTTTCCTGTTGAAACAGATCGAAGCAATTTTGAAGAACATTCAGGAACCAGATGTGAATAGCGATGACTGGGAGACGCAATTGCTAGCGTGGTGCAGAAGATCTACGCAAGGGTGGGAATTGCAATTAAATCTATTTAGGATCTTTGTTTTTTTTTAAATATAATTTTCCTATATTCAACAATCCGGTTGACAGACCGCAACCGGTTATAGTGTACAGTTAAAGCAGTTATGGTTTTCTAGGTCTGCATGTATTGCTCCTTGCATCATTGAACTTGTGTATTTTTCAGTTCATTTCACACATATACAAAAGGCCATTCATCTGGAATGACCTCGTTTAAAGCTGCGTTTATTGCATCTGACCAATTAAACTTTGTTTAATAAATCTCAAGTTTTTTGCCGTGGCTGGGCTGGTAGCACTCCTGAGTTGGTTCTTGACGGGGTGCTTATGAATATCTTTAGAATGAATGAATGAATGAATAATTATATATGTCTTAAAAAAATCCTTGTGTGTGGACATGTATACATGTATACTTACACACAAGCATGCATACATTTACTCTCTACTTGTGGTCCATCCGGCTGGGTTCTACAAGTCTCTCGTCTTTTTTCTTTGTTCGTGGTTGGGCTGGGAGCACCTCTGAGTAGTTTCTTGAAGGGGCGCTATATAAATGCTCTGAATGAATGAATGAATGAGTGAATGAATGTGTGGAGTAGAAGTACATTGGCATGCTTAAATTTGTGTGATGCTGTACTTACGGTAAAATTTTAGAATGTTACCCTGGAACTCTTACATTCACTTCACTGACCCAGTTACCTACTCTGTTTACAGTACAGACCGAATCTCATCCGTCTCTGTGTTAGAGAGAATATCGATCAGAGACTTTTGCTTCCAGATGCTAGCTTATATATTGAGGAATTTAAATCTTGGGCTAGCATGGTCTGTACAGTTTGTTTGTATGTGCACTTGTTACAGTGCCCATTCAAGCTCCCTACTCAGAGTCGCTCCCGACTACAGAGCGGACACTGCATCGGAGTTTCACGCCGAACCGCTGAGCTATTGCGAGTGAAGGACTTGCCCAAGGTCCCCACACGGCGACTTGAGGTGGATTCGAATCTGCAACTCTTCGGCTGCAAGGCGTCGAACATACCCACTAGACCACTGCGCCCCACAGTGTACATAGGGAGCTTAAATGACATGGTTCAACAAGGGTGAATATGCGATGGTGAAGGATCTCACGGTTCTCGCCCAATCAGTTCATTGAAAATATTGGGTGATAATGCGGTCACTATAGACAAAAGGTGTACACCACTTGTTCATATGCAACACACAGATAAACAAGTTGTCACTCTCTTATTACGATGCAATTTTCTCTTTGGAATTTAACTGACGTTGTCATACAAGTTGTCGTGACGCTCTACTGGCCACTTTTCCCTGCATTTGTTGGCTATGTACCTGGTAATTTGTATTTCTACTAACAGACCTTGATCTTTCTTTGGACCGTGTTTCTTCATCAGTGACAGAAGTTTGATTCGCCATATGCTCTTCTGATTTCTTTTGTGTCTCTTTAGTCCGTCTGCCAACAAGCAATCTCCTGCGGTCTGTGCAAATGGAGTCACCACTGCGCACCAGCGATTCAGAATGTAGTTTAGTTGTTCATCATCTTGTTGCTGAAAGCGCATAGCGCGCCTTTGTGAGGTTATTGCAAGGCGCTACATAACTGTTCATATACGTATACATACATATTACTTCTTTGTACCATCGTCATTCGGTTATTTTCGTGTCATTTGTGCTTTTGATGGCCGTATCCCATTGCTTTCGGGGCTTTTCAACCTTTTACGGCACCGTGCTGATAGATCGGGAATGCTCATTAAATGTCACATGAAAGCCCGGTGCTGGGCTTGCTCTCAGAGGGGATGAAGGACCACTTGTGGTCAAGTTTTCACGACCGATGATGAGTCGCTTTTGGACTGAAGGGAAGCCGGATGATGAGGTGATGTGAAAGAGGATTGATAGATATTGCGACAGCCTGTCAATGATTGAGGATTTGCGGCTAGACACTTTGTGTTCAATTGCCAATTCTTTGCCGTGCTGTCGAAGCGTTAAATTGTCGCCGTTTTTAGATTGCTGTTCGTGTTTTCGATTGTCGTTGTCTTGTTATCTATGAAAAGATCTTTTATCGAAGGACGTGCAGAGAAATTTTCTTTTATGGCCACAGCTTGTTGTTTGCATGCTGTGAAGGCATGATTACTTTGTTTTAGCTGTCCTTAGAAATGACCCTTGAATGGTACCAGTAGCGTAGACAAGGAGCGGTTTTGGGGGGTTAAAACCCTCCATTGGCTTAGGAAAAGTTTTTGTAAAGGTTTTTTATCCACTTAAATAAGAAATAACAAAACAATTGTTTGTAGTAACAATTGTTTTTCTTACTTTATTCCCTTTCTCACTTTATTCCCTTTTTATTTGCTGTAATACTGTTGGGTTGGTGTATGCTGATAAGGGAGTCCTCCTAGTTTCTTTTGCTCGTACTACTACCATGAAGAATCGAGCCTTTTCTGTGGTTAGTCCAGTGGTCTTGAATGACCTTCCTTTTAAGCTACGCTACACCCTGGGACTCTACCAGTTTCCTTCCTTACTAAACTTGAAACTGTTCTTTTTGGGCGTGCTGGAGTCGGGAGCGCCTCTGAATAGTTTTTTACTTGAAAGAGCGCTATATACATATGTCCGAATGAATGAATAAATGAAGGAAGGGCATCCAGCCAGACCATAACCCCCTCATCATAAATTCCTGGCTACGCCACTGAAGGGTACTATATGAATTGTCTGCAATGCTACTTTACGAAGCAGTGGCAAATGGAAAGTCTCTTCTTTTATCTCATGCAAAATGCCAATTGGTGGTGTTGACAGTATGATGATTAATGGGATGTATCTATGGAGAGCAAGCATTCATATCTTTCATGCCTACATATGTATATGCATGTAAAACACTATATGGCATCTTTTGAGTACCTGATGAAAGCAACGGGCTACATGTAAAAATCATGGATAGTGTTGAGAGATTAACCCAGAATGAAGTCAGCTTTTCTTTGAATGCGCTGTACAATTGCAATGCAGAAAGCAGCATGATGATTAATGAAGAATTAGGAACATTATATCAACTTTTTGAAGAGTCATGTCTGCTTAGACTCTACTGTGGTGGCCATCACTGTGGTAATGCACTAGCAGATATCAACTGACATGTTACAAAGCATGTTGTCACACTCATAGTACTACACGTGTCAATCAGATGAAGTATTCAATTTGAAGTCATTTTTATAGATCACAAAGGGCATCATATTTATACGTTTTTACCTTTTATAGTGGGGTGCAGTGGTATGGTGGTGGCGTCGTTGCCTTGAAGCCGGAAGGTTCGAGGTTCGAATCCACCTCAAGTCGCCGCGTAGGGACCTTGGGCAAGTCCTTCACTTGCAATTGCTCAGTGCTTCGGCATGAAACTCCGATGCAGTGTCCACTCTGCAGTCGGGAGTGCCTCTGAGTAGAGAGCTTGAAGGGGCGCTATGACAATTCAGATAAATCGATTGATGCTGTCATTCTTGTTACGATGCTTCATATCAGGACAGTTTTGGGTTGAATATAAACTTTCTCATTTGTCCAGTCTGAGGTTTTGATTTAGAATTTACTGCCCAGTTCTGTTTGTTCTACCCCTTTCAACTCACACACCAATAACATAATCATAATCTAGGTTCCGCTAGGGGGCCACCTGTACTAACGAAATAAATTTTGGCAGAGGTAGTATTGAAACACAAGTGTACATTAACACTTAACTAGTTAACTAAGTTTAATCTAAATTAACGGTCGAGGACTACAGTCTCACTTCTTGATTCTCTGACATACATCCGAGTTCAACCCGTCTTCTCCAACGGTTTAATGATTTTGATTAGATTATGTGATTATTTCATGTGACATGACTTATTAACCGCTTTGGAATTGTGTTAACGGCAATATAGCTATGATTACATTTGATCAGATTCTGTTTAGCTGAACGCCATGCAATTTTTTTGAATACCATAGGAACGAGAGTTAGTGTGTAATTTTTCATGGCCTCAGCATGTGAGAGTGGATTGTGCATGACCCCATTTCAAACAGTGAGTTTATGTTGAGATGTGTACTCTTTGTAGCAGAGTTCTAAGTGGAATAGACATTTGTGAAACATCTTTCTGCTCTTGTGGGAGCTTCAGCCATCGACCTCTGGTCTAATAGTCTATAACACCATCCACTATGTTACTGTGACAAAGTACAGCAATTATTCCACGACTACAGTCACAAACAGACTGCTAATCGTAAATTCGTGTACTACAACTATAGCGACTTCTACAGAGGCTCCTCAGAGGCACTCCCGACCAGTAGACCTGTAATTGATGTAGCAAGCACGCATCTTGCAGCATTGCGTCTGCTCTTTGCAGATCACACTTTCTTAAGGAGAGCAGACGATTGAGTAACGTGTGTGTAGGTAAGATAATGAAATCAGTCACTTCCTGTGCAACTCTATCAACACCAGTCCTAGTTGTGTGGTCCTATTGCTGAAAGACATTGAATTGGATGAATGAAAATACTGCAAAGTTCTATCTTAACAGCTGACGTTTTTCAGCAATCATCCTGGTTTGGGTCGTTTCAAATCGTTGAAAGACAAACAGAATGTATTTTCCAGTGTTTTTCGTTTTTCTAGTCCGGTCAATTGTGGTGTATATACTAATAATTGGTGTTAGGCAATCCTTGTTCATCTTGTGCCATCGGTTCTTTGAACCCTAGTGACCGCCATGGTCAACCTTCTTCACGTATTACAATCTTCCATCGCGTCTCTCAGTTCCTCCAAGTTCATCTTCGTTCTCTCGTCTATTTCTTCCATCCACCTCCTTCTTGGGCGTCCTCTTAAGCAATAATTAACGATTATTCTAATTGATATTTTGAGATTTATACAGCATTTAGCCGTGGCTGGACTGGGAGCACATCTGAGTAGGCTTCTTGAAGGGGCACTACCGTATATAAATTTTCGAAATGAATGAATGAATGCTTGATAAGCAATAAACAGAGCAGTTGGAATTGTGAATTTACATACTCATCTCTTGGAAAACTGTACACTTCTCCTTTATAGCTTGTTGTTTGCCTGCCAAAATTTGCTCGTTGAGTGCCTCTAAGAGAGAAACACCTAAGACACTTGTTAAAATTACATTTCACATTAATTAGCATTCTTCCAACCATCAATTCATAGGATGGGACCCTGCACAGAAATTAGCATTAAAGCAGTCATACATACAGTCATAATGAGAACTTCAGTCCTAAATTTAAAAGTGATGCAAAACTTAATTTTCTGAACGTTGATTAGGTTTTTGTATTGAATTGAATTTATTGTTTAGGTACCGAAATGTCGAGGTCCATGATTTTACGACAAGTTGGAGAGACGGTTTTGCGTTTAATGCTATCATACACAAACACTGGTAAGTTTTCTTCAAACTATTTTATTTTTATTTCTTTCCTGAATTACTAATGATATTGCAGAAATTAAAGAGTAAGGTGGTATGTTAACGTTTGTTTATTTATTTAATTATTATATCAATTTTAATTATGTCTAACTAGTGTTAATTATGTGTAAAAGAAATCGACCCTTAAATGTCAGGTTTGTCTAGATACATTCAATTGTTAGATACTCCAGACATTTAATTTGTGGGTTCACCACTTGCCCATATATGCCAATAACTTGCTACTGCACTGTTGCCTAGATTATCTGCTGCCTGATTCATGGTATATCTCTGAAACTTATCCAGTTTGATGGGATTTCGAAATCCAAAAAACTCATCAGGAGATTTGCAGATTGCAGGACTCTCTAGGGGGAGAGTGGAAGCTAAATCTCTGTGTGACAGCCACATGTGCGGCTTGTGCCCGTGCATTTGTGTGTGTGTGTGTGTGTGTGCGTGCATGCGTGTGCATGCGTAAGTGCGTGCGTGTGATTGGTGTATGATTGACAAAATACTGCGATGTACACTGAGTGTATGGGTTCGAATTTCTATTTGACAACAGTCGTTGCAAAGGTTGGTTGAGTTTTAACTAACAATCGGTCCCTCCCTATGGAATGGTCTTCCCCCATCAGTTCGCTCTGTCATTCTTTCTGGTAGTCTTTCATCATTTTTCTCTCGTCTGAAAACCTGCCTTTTCTTTTGGGGTTGAACGCACTGGGAGCGCTTCTGAAAGGCTCTGGCTGTGAGAAGCGCTTTACAAATAGTCAGATACAATACAATACGAATGCTTGGTGCTGTCACTGTCTTTGTGTAATGCTGTTGATTGGATTGTAATCAAATCCAATTCAATTATTATGTAATGGTAATGGTAATTGCATTTATTTATGTAGCACCTCTTCGACTGATTTTTTTTCTAATTATAAATATGCATCCTTGTACATCATGGAAGCATCTTGAAGTGGTTGTCTTTGAAAGGTGCTATATAAATTAATTATAAAGGCTCTGAAGAAATTAATGAAAAGTGAAAATTCTCTCTCAAGGATGTATGCTACAAGGAGAGTGTGAAAGTTGTTGTGTATTGTTGTGTTTGTGCTAGTCTAATGACCCTATGACCTCAAACCCTTCTGGGGTTTGGAATTAACTAAGCTTTAAAAAACTTCTCTGGCACCATTTTTATGGTGCAAGCATGAGCTTTTTTAACATACTTCTGATGCGAATGGGACTTGAAGTGTTGTAATCTACATAATGCGAACTTGCGAGGGCTTTAATGCTTTCACTAATTCTCTCCGAAATGTTTGAAAGGCAATCGCACTTTATCTTGCAATGTTGTTCGCATCAGATTTGCCA
Source organism: Lumbricus terrestris (assembly GCA_949752735.1). Classification (NCBI taxonomy): domain Eukaryota; kingdom Metazoa; phylum Annelida; class Clitellata; order Crassiclitellata; family Lumbricidae; genus Lumbricus; species Lumbricus terrestris. The sequence goes on from OX457046.1 coordinate 21,715,021, forward strand.
ACACGGGAAATGATGCAGGCTCATTTTATCAGTCGTGAGGTAGTAATTACGGAGCTATCTACTGTACTACTGTCTGGTGTCTTAGGACTTGACCTCACAGCTGGGTCACATTCTTCTAAGGTTCTTGCCAGTGAAATACTGTTATTGCAGTGTTGCTGACATCTGTAGGCAATTCTAGAACGAGAGGAGGCTGAACGATTGGAGAAACCCTTCCAGAGTTAAATATCCGATGCAAATTAAGCTTGGCACAAAAAATGTTTGACTTGCCATTAATTTGTATAGCAGTTGACATGAAAGTTTTTGAGTCTAGCGACATATGCTTGTAACAATGGAGCACGCTGACATTAACAACAGCGCTCGTGAATAAGCTGGTGCCCTGTGCTTGACTTTTGAATGGCGCTTTAGAAATTTACAGGTTAGGATTAACAACAGAAATAATGTCACTGACATTCAGCTATGGACTTGGGTTTAATAATTTAGTTAGTGGTCTTGGTCAACGGAGGATAACATGTTGTCTTGTATCAGATCGTGGTTCATATTGGCCTCTCAAAGAAACTGTCAGAACATGTATGGAACATTATTAAATTGATTTGTTTGTGAAATAGTTTTTGCATTTCTGTCGGTTTTTTCTTGTCTCCGTTTAGCTTAGAACTTTAGAACTGTGTTTTTCTTTGGGTGAAATAAAATGATAGCTGTGAGCATGAGAAATCTGTCTAACTTTTGGTAGAGAATGATTTTGCGCAACAGGATCGGATAGTAAATGTAATCGTAAACTTGTAATTTCTACAGTACCAAAAAAAGCATTGTCGCGGGCAGGAGCCAACTTATTCACGGGCACTCAATCAAAACAAAGTCGATAGACAGGGAGGGTCAAGACCCAGAGAGTCAGGCAAGGAGTTAGTCAGACGTCTAGAGTGGCTGATGTTTGGAGGTGAGATAGTTGTAGAAATGCATAATAGATTTTTGTTCTTCGTGCATTATAAATGTGTTGCCTTTAATACAGAAATAAGATGCGATTGTTTGGCAGAAATTTCCGTTCGTTAATTAATACTGATTTCGAATTGTTTTAATTTTCAGTCCTGATCTGTTCAGTTATGATCTGCTGCTCACAAAGGATAACGTTTCTCGTCTTGATCATGCGTTCGCTCTTGCAAATAAGAAACTGCTTCTTCCAGCACTTCTTGATGCAGATGGTGAGATTGAAAGAGTTTCTCAATTATTCTTTTGTTCATCTTTAGTTAGGAGAGCATCTCCTCTAGTCTCAGCCTTTCAGCTGTGACCCCTCTCACCAGTGGCCCTTTTCATCTGTGGCCCGTCTCATCTGCAGCCCCTATCATCTGTGACCCCTATCATCTGTGGCCCTCTCATCTGTGGCACCTTTCTTCTGTGGTTTCTTTCTTTTGTGGTTTCTTTCATCCATGGCCCTGTCATCTGTGGCCCTTTCATCAGTGGCCCTTTAATCAGATCTATGCCCCTGAGAAATTAATTGCCGGAAATGATGCTGGGCTGCTTCGTAATATAATGCTAAATGTCAATCATGTCCTGAGGAACCTTTTCCACTTCTTGCAAAAACCACCTATAACTTGCGACCTAGACCAAATCCTTTTGTTCTACCAGTTAAAGATGTTAGAAACTTTATTCCGAGGGTTCTCTTTGACACCCATTAATGACATTGTTATCTTCACATTATTTTGCTGTTTACTTTTAAAGTGTATTGACATGTAACTGGGTGCGGTGTGTCACCCTGATTTGTCTAATTAAACGAAGATTAATCTGTGGTCCTTTCAATAGTGGCCCTTTTATCAGTGGCCCCTCTCATCAGTGGCCCCTCTCATCTGTGGCCCTCTCATCAGTGGCCCCTCTCATCTGTGGTCCTCTCATCTGTGGCCCTCTCATCAGTGTCCCCTTTCTTCAGTGGCCCTTTTGTCAGTGGCTTTACTGCTGCTCTGATGCAAGTTGTAAGCTAAGTTAAAGTATGGCAGCACAAGACTAAACTGGGGCAAAATTGGCTGGACTAGTAAATTCAGAAAATATAAAGTACTATGAGGTAAGGCAAGTAAGGTACTTAGTGTAAAATATGAGGTGCTTAAGGTATTCGCCTCTTTTAGAATTTGTTCTCGGAGGCATAGCCCTGGGGTTAATGGATATTTTGGTTAAATCACATACGAGACAGCAGTCAGGCTTTTGCCAGACAACTTCTGATTGCAGGTTCCATGACTTGCAAATGCACTTTGTTTTTCACGTTGCGCAGAGGTGAAGGGCAGAAATGCATTAGCGATCGTGCCAGGCCTAAATCAGTGCAACGTGCCCACAGCAGAATGGTCTGCCTTAGGGCTACAGTTGTCATGTATTGATATGATGACTGCGGATTCTGCGGAAACTCACCAGATGGAGTGCACCTATCAGCACCACTGCTGATACACTTTGATAGACGGCGATCATAACCCTGGGAATATCTCCACAGATACATGTAGACCTAACATTTTAAACACTAACTGTAATAATAAATAATAATAATTTTCATTTAATCAACAACCCGGTTCACAGACCGCACCCGGTTACAGTGTACAATTATGCAGTTGAGACAATTTACAGGAACTCGGATTACAGAATACATAAACTTTAACTATACCAACTGAACAGACAGCCTGCAATACTGATAGTTCAAAGTTGGTCGGGCTAAAGTGGCATCCATGCACTTATTTTTAAATCTGAAAGCTATCCTACCACTTATTAGACAAGTACAGCATGGAAATGTAAGGTAGACAAGTACAGCATGGAAATGTAAGGGGCGTCCAGGCACTTCTTTTTCTACGCTTTAAGTACTGGCTTTCAGTCTAACCAGTCCATCACATGACCATAATCTGGCTGAGCTACGGCGTTATATAAACTCCACGGTTTGAACCATTTTCACCTTTGTGAATAGTTAGAACGTGAACAGAATTCGATCGCACTGCTTGTATCTATTATGGCACCTGACAGCATGGACTGTCAAGATATGCATATCGATCTCATCCTTTGACTATTCTGTTATTTTTTACACTGAAGTCACAGAAAGCTTCTTCTGCTGAAGATTTTCTGATCATTGTATATTGCAGATGTTGACATAAACTATCCGGAGAAGCGATCGATAATGATCTATCTCGTATATGTCTATGATGTGCTCACCAGAGATCAATTCGATTTGGCGAATGACGCTGAAACTTCAGACGGGCATTTCCGTTATTCTGTGGTAAGTTGAGCTCTGCATTTTTATTCAGTGACGTGGTATCTATAGATGAATCTCTGCTATGATTTTCTCAAATGATTGACGTAGTGTTAAGATTAATAAGGAAAATTATCTAGAAATCGCAGCATACATGCATACGGTTGGATATTTATATACCTCAATTAAAGTTACTGTGGTCAATTGGTTAGAGCGGTCAACGTAAATATTGCAGGCTGTCTGTTCTGTTAGTAGTTAAATTGATGTTAATTCAGATAACTGCATAATTGTACACTGTAACCGGTTGCGGTCTGTGACGTCTGTCAACCGGATTGTTGAATACATGTAAACGAAAATTATTAACCTGTAACTTTGAGAGGATGAGTTTGATTCTTGTCTGAGATCAAGGTCCCTACTGTGGAGGAACATTGAGTAAGTCCTTCACTTGCAATTGTGCTGCAATATGATTGATAAGGACATCCACGCTTGACATGACATTGTAAATCATTGTCTACGACTGCTTGTGGGACGTGGTGGTGTAGTGGGTATGTTTGTCGCCTTGCAACCGGAGAGTTGCAGGTTCGAATCCACCTCAAGCCGCCTTGTATGTACCTTCAGCAGGTCCTTCACTTGCAATTGCTCATGCGCTATAACAAGTGCACATACATACATACATAATTGCAGTTGTACCGTTGATTTGTGGACACTCTGAACCCTGTGAGAAGAACAATATAAAAGTCCTATTGTATTGTATTGAAATTCCACCATGTGTGATTGATGTTGATGGCTTTTTTGCAGCCATTGTTTCCAGCAGTCTCAGAGACGAGTCTCTACGGCAAAGGGGTTTCGCTGGACTTTGGCGGATTCATGGGAGCCGTAAGCGAGACGCTAGCCTGGCTTCTTGACGCTTGCAAAGCGCTTTCCAGTCAGCCTCCTATTGCACAGGATACTGATGAACTAAAGGACCAGTTTCATTACCATGAGGTACTGTCACGCATCATAATTATATGAGCCCAGAACTGGCTACTTGTATTTTATTAAATCATTGTCTCTAGATCAGGTACTTTATCAGGTACAATAATACGGCCGTGGATCTGAATTGGTAGTGGTTTTACTGGATTGTGATGAAGACATGATGATGATGATGTTGATGATGTTGATGATGATGATGATGATGATGATGATGATGATGATGATGATGATGATGATGATGATGATGATGATGATGATGATGATGATGATGATGATGATGATGATGATAGAAGTGATGATTATGATGGCAATCATGATGGTGATCTTGATAATAATAATAGTATGTACTTGTTCAGAAGTTTATAAATATGTCTGTTATCTGTGAGCAGCATGTATCTTTTAGCAATGAAACTACTGTCGGTTTAATCTGAGGCCATTATTTGTTTACTTGTTTGAGCTAATTCAGTGACCTTAGTTATTGGTTTCTTCCATGGCGCGTTAATTATTTTATATATATTTTTTTATCACATTTGATGCATCGGCTCTATAATCCCAGGATTTTTTTTGGCAGATTTCAATCCAGGGAAGACAATGTTTTTTTCTGTAGGTAGCAGATTGTGTTAACGACATTGAACGCTGTTTTTTCCTTTTTAGAAATTCATGATGCAGCTGACGCAGAGGCAGAACAGCATCGGAAACGTGTTGCAGGAGGGGAACCACCTTCTCGTGGAGGAACGTCTGACGTCGGAGGAAGAGAGTCAGGTGGAAGATCAGATGGCGTTGCTCAACAATCGCTGGGAGGACCTTCGATTGCAGGCCATGGATCGGCAGACGAGGTAGAGACGGATGGTGTCCGTGCTTCTGTTGAAAGGGGATTAGCGTTGAGGGTTGATAGGTGGAAAGTACCTGAGGGTTGATAGGTAGAAAGTACCTGCTTGGGTGGAAAGTACCTGAGGGTTGATAGGTAGGAAGTACCTGCTTGGGTGGAAAGTACCTGAGGGTTGATAGGTAGGAAGTACCTGCTTTGGGGGAAGTACCTGCTTGGGTGGAAAGTACCTGCTTAGATGGAAAGTACCTGCTGAGTTTTTTTCCCAATTACTATTATAGATTGCCAATTTTTACTCCCAGAATTTGTTTTGACACGTTTTGGGCGCCTTGTGGAAAACTGCATTATGATTGAGATAAATTGTAATTGTTGGCTCCTAACTTCTAAGGTGCCAGTCTAAAAGTCAAGTTGATCAAAGTTAATTTTTGAAGATTAATTATCCTTTTTTTATATTGTGCCAACCGTAGAAATTATCTGTTAAGCCTGAATAATCAGTGCCAATTGTAATGTCTCTGGCTGGCAACAATGTTTTCATTGCAATTACTATTCAACTCAAATGTTTTTATAAACGTAAACAGGAAATACCAAATACCATGGGATACTATAAAAATTGAATTAAGTCTTCTTCGTTTCCTGCTTGACTTTCAGCTGACTCACTCTGGATTTGGTCTGGCACAATAAGTTTCCTTTAACAGCAGCCATTGACTGGTGCCTGGAGCATGATTACAATAGTGCAATTGTATTGTATTGTATCTTGTTGTGAGTAGTGTTCCCTAAGTTTAAGGTCCCTACTTGGTTCAACTCACATAAAATAACTCGTGTCTAGTTTACAGGTATAATTTAACATAAAGAACGAAAATGATACAGTTACCACACTGTAGCCCCAGTGGGAAGTCGTCGACGGCGCGGCATTCTGCGACGAACGTCTTCAAGCAGCAACAGGCTGGCGACGAAGTAACTTAACTAAAGACACCATTGGCGAGGTGTAATGAAAGAAAGCTTAACTAAACTTAATCTAACGAACTCTGACAAGAAGACTGCCATGCAGTCACCCTGCAGCCGAGAACATCAGAGTCCAACCATACCAGCAACAAGCAAGAGAGAGCCCCCTGAAGTCAGACCTTATATAGAACCAAGTCTGTCACCAGGTGTCACCCTTTAGGCTACCCAAGTCCACCGTCCGTGACTAAAGCCCATCCCAGGACAAGAACCAGTCGTAGAGAGTCGTGTAGCCCAACATACCCCCGAACGACCACGAAAGGCAGAAACCAGAAGGGTTTCTGACTTAACTAGCATGCACACGAAAGAAGGTTACACGACTCAAAGAAAAGAATCGCATAACTAATCAGAAATTATGACAAGTAAAAATACATGACAAGAACACAATCAGTTAAACTATACAAGCGAAACGTTCAAGTACATGTACGTTCCCCCTAAACATTCTACTCAAGATTGCGAGAAAAACAGTTCGAAACAAAAATGAAGTTTCCATAAATATTTTACATGGATTAGGAAACTCGAAAAGTCATTACAATTTTTTCACATCAATCGCCAAACGAAAATCTGCACACTACATCAATTAACGAAATCGAACGAAACGATTGAAGCCGAATGTTCCAAGAACACATTCTCGAAACCATCCAATGCGAACGTTCCAAGCCATCGCTCGCAAAATTTATTTTCAGTGACTGACAGAAACCGAAGAACCATGGCACACAGCCAAACCATAGTGTGAGACGACACACCACGGCGAACATCGAAGTCGCAGACTCGGAAAGAGACAAGAGCGAAGACACTGTCTCGCTCGACAGCATGGACGCAAGCGACAAGCCATCGTACTCGTCACTCGCGAAGGACAAACGCGAAGTCGTCCCAGAAACCGTCAAAGCCAAGATGGTAGTCACCATCCATTGACCCACGAAGGCGCTCACGTTCCTTCTTCGAAGCCTCGCACAGTCGTAGCGAAGACTCCCGCCATTGAAGACCAACGATTCCATGCCGTCAATCTGCAAAGAACCGCTCTCACAAGACAAAACAAAAGAATTAGCGTCATGGCAATTCAACTCAACTACTGGCAACGAAATACCAGCGAACAAATCACTGCTCTCAGGCACACCAGACCAGAACACATCTGCAAAATCTTCATGCACATAAGATACACTCACACTCACTGAAGAGTCCATCACACCAACCGGCTGAAACATAACTCTCGAAACAGTCGAGTAAATGCAACACAACTGACATTCAGATAACTCTGACGAAACATCATGAGCAATCAGACAATCATCCAAAGAATTAGTCACAGTATTTCTCACTGCACTAACCAGAAACATGTGAAAACGGACAATGCCATCCATAAATAAATGCCCCATTCCTGCAGAATTCACATCCTTATCAACATGAACAATCACATCAGTCAACACAAGTTCACTCGACCCATGTTCACAGACGAAACAATGCGTAGCCAAGACACACTTGTTCACCTTAGTCATTCGACCACATAACTCAACATACATTGACAACAGTGCAACCGTAGACACCGTACAACACCAACCCATCATCCATCTTTTCTCGTAGACAACAGTCGTTATCATAGACTGCACAACCAGATTCTCATTTGCACAATCATGCAACGAGACAACAGACAACAATGACGTATCACACCCAACAGCTGTACCACTCAACTGCATCACCAAAGAATCATTCACGCTACCATGCGACGAATCAACCACCGAAACCGGCGAATGCACAACACAATTCATTCCTGAATCCAACTCAACAGTCTCATCAAAATCATTCAGTGAATCCGAATTCTCTTTCGCTCGAGAACAGTTCATCGAATCAAATTTACTGCGCACAAACAATTTCGCACCATCTTCATCATCCAAGTCATTATGCCAACATGCCATCACGTTGCTAACGAAGTCATTCATCCTCAAGAAGCCTATGTCTTCCAACAATCTATCATACACATAACTTGTAAGCCAACAGCGGTTGTCTTCCCGCTCATACAAGACATTCAAACAAGTCTGATGCAAGTTGATGCAAAAAGCCAATCTCCTAGTCCACATGAACTTTAAACCGTGTGACACAAAGTCAAAGACAGAATAAAGACTTCCAACTTCATCACTCGTATACATACGCACAAAATCCAATACATCCTCAAACATACAGTTCACCTCATGCGTACACTCATCACATACATTCAAAAATTCGGTAGCCTCTGTCAAGCCTCCAACTTCAGCCAAAAATTCATGCCAAGTACTTAAACTACCATGCTCATCCAACCGTGTACTCGTACACAAGTCCAGTACAGACACACCTTCCAACGAAACGCCTAAGTCAACAGACTCATCCGACAAATCAGAATCACAAACGGAATCATGCACAAACTCAACATCATTCACACTGTCATTCAACGAACCCAATACAGAATCATTCTGCACGTCGTTGTCCTCAAATAAACAACACTTCGACATATCGTCAAACGCATCGTCGTACACGTGCATCTGTCCCTTCGCCTGCGTATCGCCACTGACATAATGAAGGTCAGCTCGAAACACACCTTCGGACTGAATAGGCCTACCTAAATTCTTATCTACCATGCAAGCAGAATTACTCCGATAAACTGACACGCCTTCCTTAACAGTTTCCGACGAACTGAACCCAAAAGAAACCTGCTTATTCTCAGAGGCCAATTTCTCCTTTAAAGTCTTCCACGGAGACATTCTCAATTTCACAAATTCCGAAAGAGAAAACAAAAATTTGGTTGCCACGCCCCCAAAATTCTAAACTCTCGAAATTCTCAACTTTCAAGAAAACTCCTCGAAAAACTCTCGAAAAACTCAACACTCTCACAACATTCGAAAAAACTTCCGAAAAACTCCTCGGAGTGCGACGTCAAAACTTCAACCGCAAAAAATGTCAACCGAATACCGTATAAATGAGCACACACGCCCCTCAAAACTCGAAATTCAAAAATGCAAAACGGAATAAATACCGCATACGAGAGGAAACACCCCTCAAAACTCGAAATTCAAAAACGCAAAACGGAATGAATACCGCATACGAGAGGAAACACATCTCTCAAAATTCTCAAAATTCAAAAGCGCAAAACGGACTGAATACCGCATACGAGAGGAAACACATCTCTCAAAACTCGAAAGTCAAAAATGCAAAACGGAATGAATACCGTATACGAGAGCAAACACGCCCCTCAAAATTCTCAAAACTCTCAAAAACTCCTCCAAAATTAAGAGCCATTGACCTATCTTCACGGCCAACCAAAATTAACCACTGTCAAACGGAATATCAACCGTATAATAGAGCTGACACACCCCTCAAAAATTCTCAAAATTTCACGAAAAACGCCTACCGACGCAAAATTCTGAATAACGTGAAAAAAATATCCCGCGGGCCCCCATATGTTGTGAGTAGTGTTCCCTAAGTTTAAGGTCCCTACTTGGTTCAACTCACATAAAATAACTCGTGTCTAGTTTACAGGTATAATTTAACATAAAGAACGAAAATGATACAGTTACCACACTGTAGCCCCAGTGGGAAGTCGTCGACGGCGCGGCATTCTGCAACGAACGTCTTCAAGCAGCAACAGGCTGGCGACGAAGTAACTTAACTAAAGACACCATTGGCGAGGTGTAACGAAAGAAAGCTTAACTAAACTTAATCTAACGAACTCTGACAAGAAGACTGCCATGCAGTCACCCTGCAGCCGAGAACATCAGAGTCCAACCATACCAGCAACAAGCAAGAGAGAGCCCCCTGAAGTCAGACCTTATATAGAACCAAGTCTGTCACCAGGTGTCACCCTTTAGGCTACCCAAGTCCACCGTCCGTGACTAAAGCCCATCCCAGGACAAGAACCAGTCGTAGAGAGTCGTGTAGCCCAACAATCTATAAATTTATGTAGTGCCTCTCGCAGTACGCACTAATCAGAGGCACTCCCAGTGCGAGAGACCTAGAAAGAGGGAAAAGTGGTTTTGAGACAGTGAAAAGAGGCACTTGGCCCACGAGTTAATAACATAACATAGCATAATCCCTGTTATTCTTCGTCAAATACCTATTGATCTTTCTGCCTCACTTCTTTCTCTCCTTAAAACTGTCTTTTTCGACCAGGGTTGGACTGGGAGCACTCCTGAGTAGATAACCTTGAAGGAGCGCTATGTCTGATATTTATTTATTTACTGGTAATCTGATATAGTATATCAGATTACCAGTAAATAAATAAATAAATAATTTTAAGTGGTTCAGAATATGCTGGGCGTGTTTTAGAACCTTTGCGAATTGGTCTGGAACAATCGTTAGCCCAATTATTGTCCGAAAGATTCTTCTTAAATGAGCTGTGACTGTGTCCACCGACACAGTGCTGTCATCCAAACCATTCCACGGGTCTATTACTCTAGCGCTGAAGAATTTCTGTACTAACGCTCCTTTCGGTTCCTTAAACAATTGCCTGTGAGCCCAAGTTGCCTTGTTTGATGCTAATTCCAAAACCTCTTCCAATGTAATGCTTCCTTTCCAGTGATGAAAGGCAAGTTAATAAGCAGGAACGCATCGAAGGAGGAAGCTGAGAAGACCTGGAAACAGGAAGTTCTTAGAATAGATTTTGTTCAACTAGTTTTTGTGCCGTAGTTGGATGTTTTCAGACCATCGTTACGCATGTCAGTGACTTGAAGCTGCACTTAAGGAATGTTTTCAGTGACTCAGCAGTAATTCCGTCATCATAGTGACCTCATCTGTTGAAGATTGACCTCAGTTTTAACTATGTAAACACTGTGAACCATCTGGACCCAGGACAGTGGGAAAGGAATTGGAACAACATCCTTTCGACTGAAGTCTGCAATGTAGAGGCATACATGTCTTATACAGGGAGCAATGATATTACCAGTGTTATGGAGCATTTTTTTACTGTGCTCACCCCTTTTAGTTTGGCCGTAGAGAGAGAAAACGAGAAACAGATTGAAGCACAGTCAGAGACCGGAAAACAGAGAATGAGAAATCAACGATCTTTTTTAATCAGAAATTTAGCTACGAAATGAGTCTCTGCATGCACGCTTAGGAACACTCACCAGTGCCTTGTTTTAATATCCAGACTTATGTTTAGTCTTTACTGATTGTACGTATGGTGCCATTGTAAACAACAAGTAATAAATTTTGGTCCTTGGATAACAAGAGATGGATTAATCTTTTACCTGTTTGCCCCGAGAATATCCACTGAAAATGGCCTTAAAATTTAAAAATGAATGGGTAAAGGGTTAAAAGACAAGAGTGGGGGGAGGAGAGGCTGGAACGTGGGTACAAGAGAAATGACAAGCAACAGAGGGATTTTCCCAAAGGACCATTTCCGAATAAGGATGTGGGTGCTTTGCTACCTTGACCTCTTTACCATAAGCTTTCTGTAAGAAATTGCCTTTTATCATACCATAAACTATCTTTTTTCTTAAGTAATCACCTCTTAGCATACCATAAACTATCTTTTTTCTTAAGTAATCACCTCTTAGCATACCATAAACTATTTTTTTCTTAAGGAATCACCTTTTAGCATACCATGAACTATCTTTTTACCGAGAATATCTGCTGAAAACGGCTTTAAAATTTAAAAATGAATGGGTAAAGGGTTAAAGAAACAAGAGTGGGTGAAGAGAGACTGGAGCGTGGGTACAGGAGAAATGGCAAGCAACAGAGGGATTTCCCCCAAAACGACCATTTCCGAACAAAGACATGGGTGCTTTGCTACCTCTTGACCTCTTTACCATAAGCTCTCTGTAAGGAATTGCCTTTTATCGTACCATGGACTATCTTTTTTCTTAAGGAATCACCTTTTATCATACTATGGACTATCTTTTTTCTTAAGGAATCACCTTTTATCATACCATAAACTTTTTTTTTTTCTTAGGGATTAGGGAATCACCTCTGAGCATACCATAAACTATCTTTTTTCTTAAGGAATCACCTCTTAACATACCATTAACTACCTGGTATCTTTTTTCTTAAGGAATCACCTTTTAGCATACCATAAGCTATCTGTTTTCTTAAGGAATCACCTTTTAGCATACCGTAAACTATCTTTTTTCTTAAGGAATCACCTTTTAGCATATACCATTGAACAGTTACACCTTTTACATTACGATAAGTGATCTTCTTAGGTTACAACAGTCTCTGATGGGCAAGCAGCAGCAGCAACTGGACAGTCTCTCTGATTGGCTGACATCAGTTGAACACCGCATCAGTGCATGCAAGGCAAATAGCAGCAGCAGCAGCAACAGCGAGAGAAGCGTTCACCAGCAAATCAAAGAACAAAGGGCAAGTCCTTTGTCTGCCTAAGACTTTCAGTTTTACTTTTGTATGTAAATGTATTGTACCTGTGCATTTTTCTCTTCTCTCTCTGGGCTTTGCATGCTTTTCTCACTTTTCACCCTTTTTAGAGGCGCTTCATAAATGTTTTAATACAATACACCAGTTGTGGGGCGCAGTGGTACAGTGGTGGGTTTGGCGCTTGGAGCGTGAGGGTTCCAGGCTTTAATCCACCTCAAACCACCATGTAGGGACCTTGAGCAAGTCCTCCACCCACAATTGCTCGTGGACTCACTGGACTGCGGTGTGAAACTCTGATGCAGTGTTCACTCTGTAGTTGGGAGCACCTCTGAGTAGTGACTTGAAGGGTGCTATAGAAAATGTGAGAAATAAGATAAAAAATAGATCTTCTAATGTAATACTTGTTTAATTAATAATTATTTGTTACTTGTGGAGTTTTATTTATTTTGTTCTTCATATCCTATCTGAATGGTAGAGTCCATACTGTAACTGGCTACTCCACATCTAACCAATCTCAACTTCTAGATGCTAATCCTTCTCTGTTATATTTTCTCAAAGCAATTTCTTCCCTCGTGGCCGTGCGCACTGGGAGCGCCTCTGAACGGTTCACTCGATTAGAGGCGCTTTACGAATGTTTTAACACAATACAATACAATGCGATAAACATGAATACTATTACATTAAGTGAAATTGCATCTCATTTCTTGCATTCGTTGAGGTGCTACCTCCATCATGCAGAGCCATACTTTTTCTGTGGTTGACCTGGTGGTATGGAATGCCCTCCCACTTGAGCTGCGCCTGTTCCCTAGATCACTCTCTGACACATTTGTACTTCATATCCTATCTGAGTGATAAAATGCAGAGGTGTTCATTCTCTGTGGTTAGTCCAACAACCTGGAATGGACTTCCCATGACTATGCGACAAATTGCAACACCTCCCAAGCTGTTCTCAATTTCACAAACTGTTGAAGACTTTTTTTTTCACTTGATCTCGGCCGGGAGTGCCTCTGAGTAGGCACCTTGATTGATTGATTGATTGATTGACATTCTATAAGCACTTAAAACTGTTCTGTTTGGCCGTGCTGGAGTCGGGAGTGCCTATGAGTAGTTTCCTTGAAGAGGTGCTATATAAATACTTGAATGAATAAATGCTTGCATCTTCTGATCTGACATTGAGCTTATGTTCTACGATGTTCTATTGTTCTTCCTTTCTTTGTTGGCTGCAGTTGCTGCACTCAGAGGTTGAACAGCAGCAACAAAGAGTCAGTAACCTGCAGAGTATGGTCGTCGTCGTCGATGAGACCAACTCCGAATCCGGTTGGTTTTCTGTCTGTAACGTAAAACCTAATTGTAATTATGTAATTATTGCATTGTTTTTGTGCAATGTGTTTGGATTTTTTCCTTTCTTAGTCATTGTTGTCGTAATCTGGTTTTCAATGTTCAGTTATGCTGCCAAAAACCTTCAATGCTTCTCGGACCACATTAATTAATTAATTATTTAATAATTCATTCATTCATATGAGGATTTATATAATGCCTCTTCAAGGTGACTATTTAGAGGTGCTCCCGACCCCATCTCAAAACGGCTCTGTATGGCTAAAAAGGATCGTTTTGAGCATGTATATGTATTCGTTTAATTCAATAAACAGCAGGCAGAACACTGTAGGCTTACATTAGCACAATTGACACTATGGCTGCTTAAAGCTTATAGTCAAGATAGTTGGTACATGTTTTTGAATAACATTCTTGGGATAAAGATGTTGTTAGAAATAGTCAGAGTGAACCCTGGGGAAGTAGCGCAGCGATACAAAGTAGGAACTAACCACCAAGAAGGCACGACGATTCTGCCTGGTGGAGCCCTGCGTGCGGATAAAAGGGAATTTAAGCCATTATCAGAGCTCTCATTTTGCTCTGCTGATCATCTTCATCTTTTTATGCCTAGATGTAGGAGCCCTCTGGCTCAGCATCAGGCTTTGTTTGTGTTTGGTACCCTCACCCCCCCCCCCCCCCATTTGGATTGACCTTCCTCCCTGACCAAGGGCAGAACTAACGACTCATTTTTCTCATTGATCAGTCTCTCATTCCTTAAACGTATTCCTCTTTCCGTGTGGTTTCCATGCTGAGAGCGACTGTAAATAGTCATTCTGTGAAATTGTGCTATATAAATCTAATGTCTAGTGTTAGACAATACTAATTGTGTTATTTCATTTTAGGTGACTCCCGCTGCGTATGATACCAACTTATATATTATTATTTAACATCATCAACAATATTGCTATGATAATTTTACATATTTAAGAATATTTGTTAAAGTTAATTGATTGACAATGGTTATTACAACGCGTTATTGTCTATCTTGTTAGGCATTAGTTATATTAGCTTTCACTTTGTAAATTGTAAAAAAAAACAATGTTATTTTTAAAATAATGTTATTTTTTAAGATTTACAAAGTGTAAGCCGATATAACTAATATAATTAATTAATAGTGATGTTATATACACCTTGGGAAAAAATTGCAATTATAATAATGAGAATGGTTTTATTATTATAATGTTATTATTATGATGTTATTATAATATATTATTGTTACTATGCTATTGTTCTGCTTTCCAGCCTATGCTGCTCTTGAGCAACAGCTTGAGTCGCTCGGTACTCGATGGACGAGCGTCTGTCGCTGGATCGAAGAGTACGGCGCCATGTTGCAAGAAGCGCTCGCCAGGTGGCAGGGCTTCAATGAGCGACTGAAGGAATTCACTGATTGGCTGACGGAAACGGAGGACACGCTGGCCGGCATGCGGACGATCAACGTTTCGGATATTAATCAAGTGGTTGAACACGTGCAGTGTCTGAAGGTATAGGACTTGATGTGACTTGATGTGCTAGACGCTGTCTGCACGATCTTCAATGCCCTATTCGTTCTGCTGACCGCCTTTGGTCTATTTGTATTTCCGTCATGGACCTCATTAACCTGGCATTGATCAGGCTTTTGTTATTGTGGGTCCATCAATGTGGAATGACCTTGGTCCCTCAATGGGGAATGATCTTCCCTCAGGAATAAATTGTAGCAGGATTCTGGTGGAAAATTCACCTGCATCTATTCGCTGCTAAATACCTTTCTCTTAGTAATTATATTATAATTTAACTTGTGATTTTAATTTGCACGTTTTTATTACCTATTATTGCTTCGATGTGTTATAATGATGTTCTGTGTCCCATTGTGCGTTTGCAAGTGGAGTAATAAAGAAAATACTTACTTACTTACTTACTTTTCAGGGCCTGTCACACAGAGAGTTTCTGAATATTGGGTCTGCTGTAAGAAGTGCTTTTAAATAATCATATTAGATTTAGGTTAGATTAGATATCAGTATGGCTGAGACATTCATGGACAGTAACATCGAGCAGAGAAGTGTTTTAAACATTGATGACATTACTAACAATGTAAATAAATAAGTAATAAACAATGAAAGAAGGACAACAGTAATGTGGTGTTGCATTTAAGTCAGATCATTCATGGCCAAAAGTAAATGCCTGGTTACATGACAATTCTCTCGTATTTAAAGAACATCGAGCTACCTGGCCATATAGTGAACATTGTCTTGGTTATCGTTGGCAATAGGTAGTCTGCTGTGCGAGCTATTTGCCAGTCAGCCATTTTGATTCTCAAAGGTCTTAAGTGAAGTGAGATATTATCTTGCAGCTCTCTGTTTCTCGTTAAAAATCATATTTATTTGGCTATAAAATATTCAGCTATCTATCCTTATCCCTCTCTTAAATTGTATTTTTTCTTATAGCACCTCTCATTTAGATTGCAATGCACTCAATCAGATATGATCTTTATTCTCTTGCAGAGCATAGAAAATGACATGGATGAGATGATGAAATGTTTCGACGAGTTGAACGACTTTGGCCTTGAGCTGGTCCAGTACATTGGCAATGATGAAGCGGGGATCCAGTCTATTAACACGAAACTCCAGGAGTGCCAGGAGCGGTGGGACAGCCTTGTTCAGCTGATGGAGCAGAATGGCAAAGAGGTATGTAGACCATTTTCGACTTGACTAAGTGAGAACCCTTTTGAGCTTATGCTTGTTTGTTTGTATGTGCACTTGTTATAGCGCCCCTTCAAGCACTCTACTCAGAGGCGCTCCCGACTGCAGAGTGGACACTGCATCGGAGTTTCGCGCATAAGCGCTGAGCAATTGTGAGTGAAGGACTTGCCCAAAGTCTCTGCGCGGCGACTTGAGGTGGATTCGAACCTCGAACCCTCCGGCTTCAAGGCAATGACGCCACCACTACACCACCGCGCCCCACACTGTTGTGGATAAGCTAGGCTGCCTATATTGACTTATTTATCTATAGCACTTATATGGTGCTCCTTCAAGACTATTTACTCAGAAGTGCTCTTGACCAAACATTGGGTAAATGGAACAGTCTCAAGGCTAGAGAAGAACATGTTGGAATCACTGTGGCACATCGCCAGGGCACTGGCGATGTGCCACAGGAAACCCATTCCAGATGGCAGGGTCAATAACCGAGAAAGCACGGCAGTTTCACACAGCTAATTTAACCTTTTATGGTCTAGTTTGCAAACAGACTGTTTAGACAGGGTACCAGATGGTTACTAGGCAGGGTACCAGATGGCTAAAATAATATACCTTATTGCTCTCGAGTTCAGTTGTTCTGGAGGTAATTGTTTTATGTGTTATCTGCATCTCCTAAAAGTCCATTTTTCAGGTTTTACAGGGTCACTGTAGTTTCTGGTATGTTATACATTGATGTCTTTACTACTCTATTTAGCCCAACAAAAATTCTCAATTTCAAAAATTTGCCTTAAAAATTAAGGACTTTTGATTTGGTAGCCTGATTTTGTAAGATCTATAGACAGTTTCCGATATCTTGCTGTTAATCAAACTTTTTTTGTACTGTTTAATTTTTAATTTTTATGCACCAAGTATGAATGGTGCTCTGAGTAACTGGTTTTGATGCACACAATACAAGTTCTAATGCTTACCATTTACTTGAAACTTGTAAAGCACATCAAATAATCTATAGGTCTTTACTCTTTTGAATTTGATGTAAGGGGAATATGATAAGCTCAATCAAGCCTTTTTCATTTCCATGCTCTCTCTTGTAATTGTCTAAATGATTGTTTGCAGTCATGCGTACAATATTTTAGTTTTTGAGTTTAAAATAAATAGACTTGAAACTCGGAAAAAACCTTGAAACTTTAGTTGGAACCGTACCTTCTTCAATTGATACGACAGCCATGCTTCTTAATACATTCACCGCCTACACGCCATGTTAAATGACTGGCTGTACTACAAGTTAACTCGTAGTAGGCGGCCAATGTGTTAACGGTTCTATGCAGATTGAAAATATCTTGTGTAATCACTCTTTACTGTCTGCTGACATGATGCTTGTTTATGCTCAAAATGATTGCCGATTTTTTTCCAGATTGTGCATTCCGGCATTGAACTGACCATTTCCAAAACTTCCAGCGGTTCACAGACGATCACCGTTTCAAGGAAAGGCGAGAAGCCTGTCACCGTTTCGCTGGGTTCAGGGTTGGCCGCTTCCAGGCAGAGTCCTGCAAAGCGACCGCGAATGGAGTCCGGTCGCAAGAAGGAATTCGATCGCCAGGTGGCAGCACTGAGCCAATGGCTGGACCAGACGGAGGTGACACAGGAGCTGATCACCATCGAAGCAGAGAATGTTCAGGATCGACTGACGATCGAGGAGCAGCTGGTTTTGATTGAGGTCGGCAGCCTCTGATGTACTTTTTCACAAGCACTTTTGCCTGCTGTGTTGTTTTTGCACCACCTTTGTCTGTCTGTGTGATGGTGAGGTCATGAATCATTTAAACGGAACGACATCTGTTCGCCCCGTGCACTCTACCGACCATTTTGACCTCTTTGTCCCTCATGTTTGCCTTTGTTCCGTGTGCCTTGGCAGAAAGCTTGGCATTTTCTATGATACATGATTTTTGGATATGATTATGATATGATCCGAAGCAGCATTCTAGAATCTTTTTCAGCTATTGATATATCATAGTCGTAGTCATACAAATGCCCCATTACACGGGCGCAGAAATGTTTGCAGGAGGGGGCAATACACAATGGTCACGATAAATTTTTTTAGCACGAGCTTAAAGTGCAAAGCCGAAAAGTAAGAGTGCGGTTATTTTTCACAGAGGTTTCTATATGTCGATTTCTCAGTTTCACGTGGTGTATATTTAGTAAGGCCAAAAAAAATAATGCTGTGTTTCCGGTAACAGAGCTGTAAAAAATTGGGTAGGTAGGTCGAAAAATATTTTTATTTTGGTAAAATATTTTTATTCAGTGACTATCCGAAAAATTATACCCAACTACTCTCTTTTGCATAAAGGTACATGCTGCAACAAAGTACGTGTTCTAAGCAAGCATAAACTGCCTATTTTTCGACTGTCTGCACCTAAAATTGCTCTAGAAAACAATTATATTAATTTCATTTTGTTGACATCTTTTCTGGTAAGATAAAGTGGGAAGGGAAGGGGAAGATGAGTGCGAACAGAACATCACTGCTAAGGGTCGTTCCAGACTGGCCGAGCCAGTGACTAGTTACACCTAGAGGTTGCTAGATTTATTTTCCCTAGTCACCATTAGAGGTGGCTCAAGTGAGAATGATAAGGCTAGAGGTTTCTCAAGACTGGCAACCAGGAAGTAGTTAGGCAGGCGTGAAACTCTAAGGCAATGTCACTGTAAATAAAAAAATTTACACAAAATTTTCCGAGTCGCAGCAATAAAAGTGAGTTGGTCGAGTTACCAGAACACAAAATTTTTTGGCCTAAGATCCAACTCTATACGGAAGACAAAGTCACCGTATTATGTCAATAAAAAAAGTTAAAAAATTAATTTTTAAAAAAAATTTATGAAATTTTTTTTTATTAAAATGTTTTTTTAAATAAAAAAATATTTTGCAAAATTATTTGAGTCGCGGCAATAAAAGAGGGTCGGTCGGGTTACCGGAAACACAACATTATTTTTTTTTTGCCTAACATTAGCGCTTTAGTGCGAAGAAATTTGTTAAAAACCAGAAAGTAGTAGTAAAAAATAGAGATTTGATTTTCCAGGGGGGCAAGTGCCCCCTCTTGTCCCTATTTGCGGGCGCCCATGCCCCATTATCCTTCATCTGTTGGCAATGTATTGTACCCTTGTCATTGTTAAATTAATCTGATGTTCAGCTTGGAAACCTGTTTTTCTAAAAAAAGCACTGATTAAATATATTTGAAATGTATTTGGAACAGTGTAGTGTTCTGTATGGTGAAATACTTTGTTCCTAAATTAAATACTTGGCTTTGATGTACTCGACTTCAAAACATTTGCAGTGTCAAGACATAAGAAAATGTAAACTGACTCAACTGTCATTCAGTGTGTTAGTTTATAACTGCATGGGCAATTTGTGCATAATAGAGTGTCAATTTATACAGCATATCTATAGATGAAAGTTGTGCTTCAGAAGTTGCTTTGTTTTGTAGGATGCTGAGAAGGACGTGAAAGCTCATGAGAAAGATATGGAAGAGATGCGTAACCTTGGCAAGGCTCTTTGGGATGAACTGAGAATTGGTAAGTTCTAAATTTGCAGATTGTCACTCCGCAAGGCTTTAACCCTTTGATGACAAGTATTTACTAAAGGTGACTGGAAAACAATGTAACCTGCGTTAAAAAATTAGACTTGTTTGTTACAAAGGTCTCTGTTATGTAGTGAGCTTTGATTTGTAATTAGTCACGCTTGTTCTCTATTCTAGGCATTTTATTTTTCAGTGTTCCTTCAGACTCATTTCGTTATCGTTTATTGTCACATGCCGTACCTTTCAACTCTTGATCATCTTTGATGCAGTGTGGAGCCCTAGATGAAGTCATTCCTCCTTCTCAGGGGCGGATCCAGGGGCCAATCCGGCCATGGCCCCATTTAAAAAGTGCATGGGACGTGGCCCCCCCCATTTGGTTTCAACAAGCCATTAAATCAATGCAGCGGGAGAGAAAAGTAGGATACAAAACATGCCATAGTATATTATTGCTTGCAGAGATTACTTCGAGCAAGAAGACTGATGACTAAAAAGTCATCAGTTATTTTGGCAGGGAAAACTGGTATATTTTCCAGACATTTCGACCAAACGACTAAAAAAATGTCATCAGATTTTTTCTTGCAAAGATCATCGAAAATTTTGTTGGCTCCTCCCCTTCGAAAATTTCTGTATCCGCCCCTGCTCCTCCTTTACCAGTCCTCTTTGCTCTCACCATTCACCTGCCCCTGCCTACGTGCTATCGTTTTTCTGTGTGCATTCGACAGGCCGGGATTCAACAGACGCTGTGGACGAAGTGATGCAGAGATTGGAATCGCGATGGCAGAGGCTGAACGAACTCCTGCTCGACAACATGTCAAAGGTCAACTTGTCGAGCAAATCGAAGCAGGTCTATTCGGAGTTGTCCGCGCTCCAAGAGGTTGTTGAGATCTACGAGAAGTGGGTTCAGTCGGAGGGACCAGCGGCCGACGAATTCATGGAGCTGAGTCGACAGCTGGAACACTGTCGGGTTAGTTGTGTGGTCAACCGCCTTCAATTCCTTATGAAAATCTTCTTCATCATTGTCCATAGGCTGACAGCCCGTAGGTGTCCACTGCGCACTTGACTACTCTTTTCCATGATTCCCTGTCCCGTGTCAGCTCCTGCGCGTTCATCCCACACCACTCTTCTATGTCCTGCAACCATTCTATGAAAATTTAGTGCCAACCTAATTGAAGTATTGTAACACTTCCATGTTATGAGGCTGTCTGATATTGTGTACTTTACGCATGCTGTGTATTGTTGTGGGTCACGGTGTTGTAGGGTTATGGTCGGTGCCTTGGAGCTAGAAGGTTGTGGGTTCAAACCCACTTCAAACCGCCACGTAGGGACCGTCGTTCACTCGCAATTATTGTGCTTGCGCTTTGACATGAAACTCCTATTCAGTGTACGTGCTGTAGTTTGGAGCGCTTCTGGGTAGAATCCTTCAAGGCGCTATGACAAGTGCTCATATAATATACATTATTATGCAAAATACCGGAACTGTCAGATCTATCTGATTATTAATATGGATTATCTGTATATCAATTCAAGCCAACAGGTACGCATGAAGGGTGCATGATATCGTAGTAATGGGTGATGACAAGTTTAACAGGAATCGAATCCGCTATCTTAATGCCAGATACTGACCTGATATTTAAGCAATTTTGCTCTGTTTAGCATCAGTGAATGCTTTTGATTTTGCCTGTGCTTGAAACGCTGGAATAATAGACTTTTTCTCCTCAGTAAATATTTAAAAAATACTTCCAGAGATGAAACATAAATTGCCAGCGATCTAATTGATTTATGGTAATTTAGATGTTTCGTGAACTTGATGGATGGATCCGATTTGACCAGGATCTATGACAACAGAGGCCGTTACCCTGGACAGAAATTTGCTTGGCGTATTACAGCACGTAAGAGCAAGGTACTTGAGGACCTGCAGAGATGTTTTAGGATCCTGCGCATCATTTTATTGCAGTCTTTTGTTATGCATCTATTAGATCAAGCTGAAGGCCTTTCTATCTCACGATAGCCAGATACAGAAGATCAATTCCTGTGCAAAAGACCTCGTACTCTGCTCGGAATTGAGCTCAAAGGTTCTAGAAAACGACCTCAAGGAACTCAACAGACGGTGGCTTGACACTCATAAAAAACTAAGTGAGTGTTTTGCTCAAATGTTATTACGGTAGTTATGTTTTAATTAAGGTTTGTCTGATTGTGATCAAGTGGAAGAGATCTCTGAGGAGTTTCTTTTGATGCTGCATTATACAAAGTCTTTTTTCTGAATTTTTCGCCTCAAACTCACATTTCGGTGTGACCTTGCGCACATAAGAAATTTACGTAATAAAGATATTTATGTGATAATATTGCTGTTGCAATATTGTGAGCCATTAGTGATGATTGTCTTTAGTAACTTATCGTGACTTTGTTAGCATTGCGAGGGTTTAGAATTACTAAATCTCTGCATGCCAACTGTTGTTTCTGGTTTTTTCTCTGATTTGTCAGATTTCGGCCTGGTTTTTCCGACGGGCCATGAGTCCTGTTTGCGACTTCGTGCTAAGTGACCAGATTTTCCCATGTATATTGGGCCTTGATTGCAACTTAACTCTAAACAGCCATGAACTGGACATCTTAGATGTGTTTTGATAATGTTTCTATAGAATCCTTTGGATTAGATTACGTTATAGAGTTACACTGGATTGGTATTTCTTGGTTATTATCCAGGCCTGTTTTTAAGGAATTTTTAGAACTGCACAACCCCTTCTTTCCTTTCCCATCCTCCATGGTAAATTACTTCCAATTGGATGACAATGACCTTTTTTGCTAGTTTTAACTGTGCAGAAGTGCTTCTACAACTGCACAAATCCATTTAGAACTGCACATTTTGTGTAAAACTGCACGTTAAAAAAGCCCTGTTATTATCCGATCCGTTTCTGCTGTTATTGCTGTTAGCTTAGAAATGAATTTGTCAGGACTAGTTAGAAATGATTGCTGCTGTTGCAGGTGAGCGACAGATTCTACTGACGAAAGCGCTTCAGAAAACTCCACCGAAGTCATTCATGGATTCATTTCTGTCGCTTAAACGTTGGCTGGAATGCATCGAAATACGGTTGGAATCGGCAATCTGTGACGTGAATGTCACTGACGTTATGGAACGACACATCACGACCTGCAGAGTAAGTTGCTGACTTTTCAACAAAACATTGTTATTGCTGCTCAATGTATTGAACGATTTTGCCGTTTGCAGCAAGAACTCAATGTCTGATGTTGAAGGAAGCTAAGTATGGACGTTCCAAGCGCTAATTAAATGCCTGCTGTGCTTTGCTTTGCTTAAAAAGATGGGCTTTTAAATTGTCGAGTTGATCAAATACCTGCAGCATCCTTTGCATGTCTTCCCAGATGAGATTAGATAAATTTCAAGTATATAATGATAATTTTTCCCCCTTTATTTAACAATCCAGTTGACAGACTGCAAGTGGTTAGCCTGCAGTGTACGAACAGTCCTGAAGAGTGCTTGAGAGATGAATTTAAAATCAATTTTATGATATATACCACTGATGCGACTGATTGTATAAGCCAAATGTTTAAGAAAAAGTGTTAAGTACTGGTTGTTAAGCACATGATTTGAGACAGAATGTCTTCTTCACATTAGACATGCTATGTCTTTTTCTGTGCAGCCACACTAAGACTTACATAAATCGTAAGCTACTGTATATGTTTATGGCCCACGGAAGCCATGGTCCGTTTTCAACTGGTTGTGGTGACTCTGATTCTCAGTGGTGCTTATAGAACTTCAATCTAGGGAGAAAATTTACTTCTCTTGCACTTTTCATAACATAAGCAAGTCTTATCTAAGTTTCTGGACTGAGTCTTGTGATCTGCAGCGAGTTTTATTAAACAAATCTTAAAATTTCGTCACATCTCCAGATATATGCTGTCTTCTGTCTGTCTGTCTGTCTGTCTGTTTATCTATCTAAGGAATTTAACAGAGGCACTCCTAACCCAGGCACAGCCAAAGAGCAAAGTTTTGAGTGGTTTATAAAAAGAATTAAACAAGTCCCATGGAAGGGAAACATTTTTTACACTGGCTATACATCTGGCAATACACTGAGTTCAGGATCACTGCCTTGTTGCAGTGATAAGTGCTGGGTCTCATCCCAAACTACCTACGAGAGCTTTGCTGCCCCTCGGGTATTCGAGGTTGCGGCCCCTAGACTCTGCAGAGAAGCAGTTGCTGTCCACCCAATTTGCAAGAACTGTAAATATGCAGAACAATCTTTTCCATGGTGGGCCCAGTTGTCTGGAACAGACTTCCCTGGATCTACACCTGTTCTCTGGAACTCTTACTGCAGCATTGATTTATTAAACTCAAAACTGTACTTTTTTGCGGGAGTTGGGAGCATCTCTGTGTAGTTCCCTTGAATGGGTGCTAAATGTAGATGTGTGAATGAATGAATGAATAAATAATATGGTATATGGATCAGATGAAAGAGTCGTGCATTCAAATGTTATTTTATTAATATATTCGTTTAATTATAATAAATTAATTATGATAAATTAATTCTAATAAATTAATTATAATAAATTAATTATAATAAATGTGCCCATTGTCTTGCAGGACATTCAGCTTGAGATGCGAGACAGATTGTCCAACCTCGAGTACATCAATCACACAGGACAGGACCTGATGGTGAAGGCACCTACAGATGAGAAATCGCTGAAGCTAAGAAATGAGCTGCAGAAGTTGAACTCGAAATGGTCTCAGGTGCAGGCGACTAGCACCGCCAAGATTGCCGCTTTGGAAAGTCGCCTTGAGCAACTGAAGCAGTACAAGGTCGGTGGCCATGAAGGCTTGTATTGATCATTTACTACTGTGCTTTAGGTACCAAGTGCCAGGGAAACACAACTTTCCAGATGTTCTTGAAGTTAATAATCTAAATCTAATCTTATATAACGTTTGTACAGCGCTTCTCGCAGCAGAGCTATTCAGAAGCGCTCTTGGCATGACAGGCCCATGAAAAGAAAAGGTCTTCAAGCAGATGAATTTTTAAGGTTAGGTGATTGAGAATTAATTCAGTTGGTTTCTACATATTTGTTTCGAAATTATAAGGATTCAGATAAATACTGCATGTTGAGTGTGTCACTTTCATTCGTTCATTGTATTAATTCATTATTTGCATTTATATAGCACCTCTTCAAGGGAACAACTCAGAGGCACTCCCAAACTCAGCGTGGCTAAATAAAACTGTTTTAAGATCAGAGAGAAAAACCTGAGAAGGACTTTACAAAGAGAGCAGAGGGTCAGATGAAGGCCATTCCAGGTTGAGGTTCCTACCACCTGAGAAAATACTATATATTTAAAAAAAATAAAATATATTTTTTGTCTGTAACGTCCAATGGTGCGTTGTGCCATCAGTGGAGAAAAAGAATGGAAACAAAAATAATGCCAGAGCTACAGAATTTGAATATTTTGTGTTTACAACTATTTTAAATCTTTAGGTAAGTTATTTAATGGCTTTTAATGCTCAAATTATCTCTCGTTATCTCTGTTCTTTTCTTTAAAAAATTTTTTATATAAAAGTTTGATGAAATTGTTTTCTTATTTTTTTCAGATTAACTATGCATCTGAAGGTGTTTGAACATTTGAAAAGACTCATGCATTAGCATGCCTGAAAATTACTCAAATATTTCTTTTGTATAATTTGCAGTTTAAATGATTGGGCATTGCTATACCTTATGCAAAATTGTTTCACTGATTTTCTTGAGCTTTGCTTGAATTTCTGTAGAGCCAGACTTCTGAGGTGATAAACTGGGTTGAAGAAATGGAATTGTTTCTGACTTCTGAAGAGGCTGCGATTGGTGACATCACTGCACTTCAAGCACAGCTGCTCGAAAGTGATGTCAGTATTATAGTATCATTTCCTGTTTGTGTTGGATTATGTGTTTCATTTCTGAATGATTGTGTTGAGGCTTGTCTGATTGTCGTGGAATAACATGTAAAAATTGTGCTGGTGCTTACATGTATGAAATGCACTCAAAGACAACGTAACTCAAGTTCAACCTCAGCAATACACTAATACACTGTATGTGACCACGATTGCATGACTCTTGCCTACCTCTTGCTATAACTTACAGTGCAAGACGTTTTTTAGTTAGAATGTTGTACTTATATTAAGGTTGAATGCTCTTAAGATATGTGTACACCAGAGTGCAGATATGCAATTGGTTTAATTTTTAAAATATGCTTGATTACTTGTCGTCATTTGCCCTCTCTGCTATGGATGGCATTTTTGATTTCTTAAGCATAGTGTGTAGGTTTATCTGATGGAGGTGGAAACATAAGTATTTTCGGTGGTGCTCAAGTCTGTAGAATATTTTGTAAACAGTTAACTTGACAGAACTGTTTTCAGGTCAACAGCTGTTGAATTGTAAGCCTTTTAAAGGTTCACAATGACTGTGTTTAAAAAACTCATTTAGGGCATTTCTTTGATTTCTTTTATTCTGTCTATAAGCAAAGACTGCCAAGACTACCAGCTGTGGCTCTGCACGGCAATGTGGAGGGACAGAGAAGTAGAGGGCATCAAAGGAAAACCTGGATGGATGGATAATATAAGAGAAGATCTAGAGGAAAGGTGCATGAATATGAGGAATGCCATGGATATCATCAAGGATAGAGCAGTGTGGAAATGCCATGTAAAGGCCTCATCGTTGGCGCGGCTGAACAGAGGAGAGTAATGATGATGAATGATGATGATGATGATAAGTAAAGTTGTTATTTTGTGGTTAAGACAAATGAATGTAGTCCAAAATAAAAAATTGACGAACAATGCAGTCTGCAAAAGGCAGTTTTCTACTCTTGCTTTATAGTTTCTATCGTCTTTGGTAGTAAGCTTAAAATTATGGGCCTTGAGCTGTAAGTTTGGGTCGAATTCTTGCTGACATAAACTGTTTGATGTCAAAGCATATTCACTGTTGCAATTCAGCTTTTTCTTAAACCGGTACAGTATTGACCGAGTGTCTACGCGTTAATACTAGAAAGTTGATGTGTGTGAATGTTTTCATTAAAATTAATGTTGCCTGTTTCCAGACATTTTGTATTTAAGAGTATATATAGTAGTCAGAACAATGTATATTTTTCCATCTCATTTCATAGGGAGCGCTGGAAGACATGAAAACCATGAAAAGCATCCTCGATACCATAAACTGTACGGCGGAAAAGTTGCGACCGGAAGCAGACGAGACGTTTGTCCTTCAATTCGACTCCGATTTGGAGTTGCTGAACGAGAGATGGAAGAATTTGGTCAGCCTGTCGCAGAAGCACAATGGAAAATTGAGGGAAAACCTTGACGTGACACGGAGACTATTGGACGACCTTGACCTGCAGGAGAAGTGGATTGAGAGAACTGTTAAGGAACATCTTGCCAGAGAATATACGGTGCACTCGGAACTGGAATTGGCTGAACTGAACAAGAAATTTCAGGTGAGGCGTAAATTTGAATACATGTGTAACTTTGACATTTAGGTGAAATAGGAATAATTTAAGTTTGCCATATTTGTAGTGGTAATTAAAGTTTGTTTTCTTGTTGTCATTGCGGAATTGGTACTGATGGGAAGCGGGTGGTCGCTGGTCAGATGCTAATTGTTACTAGTAATCGTAATCTTGAATTTGTATAGCACTACTTTAGGCATGGGCGTCCGCAGGAATTTTTCTAGGGGGGCGCAAACTTTTATATAGGCCTAATTGTCAGAGGGGCTAAATATGTTGTCGAAAGCAACCGATGACTCCACCTTCGACGCTTGCACCTTCTGCACTGGCTCCCTCTCGATCCTCTGTCACGGAACCCAGCATGCGAAAAGTAATCTAAATTTCTCTGCAAATAAGCTTATGTGAAAAATCCAGGGGGGCGCACTTGCGCCCCCTTGCGCCCCGCTGCGGACGCCCATGACTTTAGGGGAAACTCCTCAGATGTGCTCCCGACTTGACAGCACCAAACCACAATCAAAGAGAACGGTTTTCAAATGCTGGCAGAAAAGTGGCAAAGAAAGATCAAGAAGTTCATGACGGAGACTGTGAAGGTAACTCATTCCAGGACCAGATAGACCAAACACAATCATCCAGGAATCAATTGTAGGGCGCGGTGGAGTAGTAGTGGCATCGTTGCCTTGAAGCCGGAAGGTTCGAGGTTCGAATCCACCTCAAGTCGCCGCGTAGAGACCTTGAGCAGGTCCTTCACTCGCAATTGCTCAGCGCTTCGGCGTGAAACTCGATGCAGTGGCCCCTCTGCAGTCGGGAGCGCCTCTGAGTAGTGAGCTTGAAGGGGCGCTATAACAAGTGCACAAACAAACATACATACAAACAAACGCACAAAGGACCACCACTTTGAGAACCACTGATCTAAATGATCTGTTATGCTGTTGCTAATAGTTGTCTCAATTATTGCTAATTAAGCTGACATCTTTGATTTTTGTCAGGACCTTGATGAAGAGCTGAAATCGTCAAAGCAGATGAAGCAGCTTGAGCAGAGGGTCATAAATGTCGCGGCTATAGCTTCGCGAAGCAGCGCACAGGACCTCAGCGAGAATTTCGCCAAGGTCAATGAGAAGTGGACGAAGATGTGCCAGGATGTTGAAAAGAACCAAAAGAAGTTTACGTCTGCTGAGGAAGATGTTGCAACATTTGCAGGTTTGAAACTTCTGGATACTTTGAAAATTGAATCATGTCAGCTATTACCGCGAATGAATTTAGTTGCTTAAAGTTTAATTGTTAAATAATAAAATCAGAAGGATCGTTGGACGAACGGCAAAAATGAGTTGTGCAAATGATTGAGTAATGATGGATTGGAAAACGAGGAAAATGAAAATCTGTTTGTGAGAAGCTAACAAATTGAAGGTTACTTTTTACACTTTACAACGAAAGGATAATTACATAGACTGGGAGCTAATGCAGCTCGTCATTAAGATGCTAAACGCTGAGCTGCTTTCTATTCTATCCTCTTATTTTTAGTGTCTGCATTACTGTTAACTCCTGTGATGTCACAGTATGGAACAGTTGGAACACCATACCAATAGATATCAATTACTCCAGTAATTTGCAGGTCTTTAAAAAGAGACTTCGTGTTTTTCTGCTTTCTTCAAGTAAACCAGTTCAATGGTGCACATGACCGCATGTGGTTAAGGTTTTTATCTTGGTCAACTGTCCTTGGGATTATTTGGGGGAGGGGAGGATCTTCATCTCTCTAGGGCAGCGTTTCCCAAGCTGAGGGTCATGACCCAAAAGTGTGTTGCGAAGCTCTGTCATGTGGGTTGCTTTAGTTTTTTGGGAAATATTTATTTATTTTTCGTTGTTTATTTGTAAATTCTAAAAATTCACAAACAGCATAGCAACAGAATTTTAATATGATTGGGCTATGACTTGCTGTCGCAGTTAAGCTAATTTTTAAACGGTGGCAGGCTAATCAGCGCTTTTCAGGCTAATCAGCACTTTTCTGGTTAATCAGCGTTTTTCCGGCTAATCAGCACTTTTCCGGCTAATCAGCACTTTTCCGGCTAATCAGCACTTTTCCGGCTAATCGGCAGTTTTTCCATGCCGATCTTCGAAGCAAATTTCAGTACACGATATTTAATTTTATTCAGTGATTCTGGAGATGACCATGATAAATACAAGTGGGTCTTGACCCAGAAAAGTTTGGGAAACCTTGCTTTAGGGCCTCCTTTCGTAGCAATCGCATTTTTTCCCATACATTTGTTATTGTTTTGTGTACTCTGGTTGCAACAAGGAGAATTGAATTGAATATATATATGTAATAAGTATATATGAATAAATATTTTATATTGCTGTATAATGTGTATATGTGTTGTGAAAGTTTCATGTTATGATATGCAGCTCTGATCTCGGAGGAGACCATCTGGATCAATGACCTGGAAGAGAAGATGTCGAAAGGATCAAAACTAAGTGGAGATGCGGAAGAACTGTCCGAGGAACTAGATGTAAGTCGTGGTGACTAAATTGGAGTTTTGTTCCATAATGACCTTTCTGCAATATAAAGAAACTATATATTTAAGGTGGTTATACAATATACATTTGTTGTAGTTATATAGTTTATTAGTTATCATGCTGGACTGTCAATAGAGAAGCTAAGGAGGTTCATATTCCCCCAGTACTTGATCTTTGCCAGCCTTCGCCGGGTACTCAGACCAGTCGATCCCTACGCTCCATGGTAAAGGGAGTGCTCTATGTCCCCCTCCCCCCATTTGCTCATACCTCCATGCAAAGCCGTGCTGCTTTCTGTGATTGGCCCAGCAGTATGCAGTTTCTTTTGAAGCTAGGCTGTAAAAATTCTGTAATAAATATTGCAGTTGCAATATGGTGGAGTGACACCATGGTAAGAGACATCATAGAAAGAAGAATGGAGGAGAAAAGACAAGAGGAAGACCAAGAAGAATGCTACTGGACTGGATAATGACAATGGACGGTTACAGAGAGCTAAAGAGGGATGCACAGAACAGATACGCGTGGCGTCATTGGACATATGAACCTGCCTGACGGCAGAGAACTAAAAAGGAAGAAAAAAGAAGATATGGTGGACAGTTAGTAAGCTTGAGCTGCACCTGTTCGCTACGTCAATCTCTCACAAATGCTTTAAGGACTTGAAAACTGTTCTTTTCGGCCATGCTGGAGTTGGGAGCACATCTGAGTAGTTTCCTTGAAGATGTGCTATGTAGATACTTGATTGAATGAATGAATGAGTGAATGAATATGTGAAGGCTATGAAAATGAAGTCACAGGCAATTCATTTCATACGCATGGCTGCCTTTCAGGCAAGCTCAAGGGATTGAGCACTTCTTGTCTTTGAGTGTTGCTTTTTATATCTACTTTGGCCATTCGTATCTGCGCTCGTCTTTCAAACCTATTGGAAGTGCGTTTTTTAACATTTGTAGGACTTGGATGGTTTCCTTGCGACACGAAAGGAGGAGAATCTCGCACGAATAAAGGAGCTTGCGCAATCTTTGCTCAACAACCACATCATGGTGGCAATTATTACAACAGATCGCGATGGATACATGGAGCGACAAAGGGCAATCATGGATGAGGTATTGTTCCTATTATCTTACGGTAAATTATTATACCAAAGTCTCCTTCTTATAGATCCCTGTGGCCTAAAATGAATTCTGACAAACAAGGTGGTCTAGTCAAAGAATCACAAATGGCGAGCAGACAACTACTAGCTACTAGCTTGTTGTAATTGACTTTGGATGGTTCTGGACAAAATTCCTCACATTTTTGATGAATGCAAAGTAAGGATGGGTGGGGTGAAAGATGGTAGAATTTGGTTAAGTGAAACTACAGCTCAGTCAGTTTTAGCTCTTTGTTCAGTTATTCTGAGTTTCTGCTTTGTTTACGTGCAGCAGTTAACTCCTGGAGTGGTTTTAAAACAGGTAAAATGAGGTAGGCTACGGTAATTGTAAAAGTAAAAGTGATGCTTAGTCATTCTATGCTGTGAGTCCATGCTGTGATTCCATGCTATGATTCTAGAATTCTATAATGTCATGCTTTAATTCTATGTTATGATGCTGTGCTATTGTTCTATGCTTTAATTTTGTGCTATGATTCAATGCTATTATTCAATGCTGTAACTCTATGCTGTGATTCTATGCTATGATTCGATGCTATTATTCTACATTTATGCTGTGATTCTGTGCCATGATTCAATGCTATGATTCAGTGCTATTATTTTGTTTATCATGATTCGATGCTAATAATTCTACAATTGCCTGCTGTAAATACGATGCTTTGTGACATTACATGCTTTCTTTGTAGGCAAAACAAAGAGCAATGTGTTTGACAGAAGCTGTGCTTGCCGCACAGAATCGTGAAGGTCAGATCGTAGAAGTGTCGCAGTGGATGACTGATGTCACGGCCCTCTTACAGGCTAGACTCGATGCCGACATACTGGCTGGTGACACGCCAAAGGAGTTTGAGGTATGGATTTAAGAAGTCCTTATATTTGAATTACTAAACAGACTTAGTAGTGTCTTTGTTAGAAAGGTTTGTTTGCTATTTTCTACTCTTGCTGTATAGTTTCTGTCGTTGGTATAGTAAGCTTAAAATTAGGTGACTTTGAGCGAAAATTGTAATGATTTTGCACTTCTGCCAGAAATAAGCTCCAATTATTCTTTCAATCATTTATATATCATTCATTCATTTATTCAGGAAATCAACCGGTTTAAGATGTCCGTGTAAGCAAATATTTTGCATTTAATCATGTGTAATGTGCACTGTACAGCCAGGAATGAATTAGACTGAGATACGTAGCTCCTTACGATAAAATGGAGCACGGCCTGAGAGACAATTAACAGTATGCTTTAGTGCTTTAGGTACTTTATAGATCGTCTGCAAAGGTTGCTGTTGGAGTTTCTTCCTAATGAAATTGGACGTGTGCCAAACTTAGTTATACTATAATGCAGCGGCGCTCTTTCTTGTTAGTTGGCCCTGAAACCTGGAATGGGCGCCCTTTGCACTCTGTGTGGTGCTTAGAGGTCAAACCACTATGTTCCTTTCCAACTTAAAAGCTGTCTTATTTTGCCGTTGTTGAAATGGAAGCACTTCTGAGTGGTTCATCTTGAACGTGCGCTGTATAAAACTCAATAATAATAATAATAATAATACTGCCTATCAATCCAGCATGTAAATAAAAATACAGCTGCTTAGGTAGCAGGAAACAGTTAATCCTACATGAATGGTACTGCAATAATAATAATAATGATAATTATAATTACGATGATTTCTATGTTGCCATGACACAGCACATGCCATTACAAGGACACTTCCACAAACACAAGGACGTAATCAGTCAGAGGTGCGCCTTAGAGAGGATATAATACTCAGCCCTGTTGATTATTGCTCATCCATCGAAACCCTTTTTGGATTTCTTTAGAATTTTTTTAATCTAGTATTTCTTCTTTAAAGCGCTTAACAGATTTGTTTCTTTGCACAGTCATTAAAGGCTGAATTTGAGCAACACGAAGTTATTTTGGGTGACTTTGATAAAGAAGTGGCAGTCTTTCGTGAAGAGAGTAGAATGGAGGAGGCTGAAAGGCTGGAACAGCAGCTCCTGATTCTAAAGGTACTTCAATTTGCATTTTGAAAGTTTAAGAGTACTTGTTGTAAATGCTGTATTCGAAAGCCATGTCAAGAATCGCCTTGTAGCGATGTCGTTATGTAATGAGTTTATTTTCTCTTGGTTAATTTAAGTTTTGGATCCAGATCATGACTGAATTATACTACTAAGATGTAAACAGTAGATTCCTTCACTATGCCATGCAAGGCAATCTGGTTGACCGTATGCCCGCCAATTAGTTTCCGTGGTTGCGTACATTTTTTATTTGATTTTTAAAGACGATTTTGAACAGTTGAAAACAACAAATGCGATAAGAGGAGCTGATCATTGGTAAAGGCAGTGCATGGACTGGGACCGGCTCGTCCTGATGGGAAGACAATCCCGCTAGGTAGTGCCTGAAGTGCAAGATGATCCCTTTTGATGTTGGGAGATGAACAATTATGCATGTATGGCATGTATGCAGCTTTGCATGTAACTCTTGAACCTTTGCAAACAGATGAAGCGTTTTATAAAGAGGACCGTAAGGAAATGTTGCTTTACCTTCTGCTTCTGCGCCTCTTTTACTTGAAGTAAAAGGAAATGATAAGAAACGAAGTTCTGTTGGTTGCTTTGCTCGAGTATTATTCACGAACATTTTGCAACAAATTCTATAACAAACTCGCATCAAAATTATCTATGTCAATCAAGCCTCGTCTTGATCATGCATATAAAGCCTTCATGAAAAATTGGTTAAATGTATCAGTAACAGGCTGTGTTCTATCAGCTTGAAGTTTTGAATAAATGAAATTTCAATTGAATTGGATTTGCCTCAGTGGCTGACCGGTTCTGTTTTCGCTTTTGGAAAAAGAAACATTATGCCGAGGTGTCGGCAAAGTTCAACAAGTTTCAGCGTCCAGTGGACTTCGATCCGAAGCTGGCGCACATCAAACACGTTCTGGAAGAACTGGAGGAGCAGATCCACATTCTCGACATTTCCAGTCTGGACCCGGAACACTTACAGACGCAGCTGGATCATTGCATGGCAAGTATTTGGGACGTCATGATAAAGACAACTGGAATGTTTAATGTGAATTTATTTTGGCTGACTGAAGGAAGTGGTGCCAAGGATAAGTGTAGTTAGTTAGATATTCATTAATTCACGTATTAAAATATTTATATTGCACCTCTTTAGGGAAACTACTCAGAGGTGCTCCCGACACCAGCTCATCCAAAACGACAGATTCAAGTGCTTACCGAATGTGCTAGAGATACTGCCGGACCAACCACACAAAAGGCACGGCTTTGCATGATGGAGGTACAAGCAAATGGGACTATATATAGATTACATAGTTTTTTAGTGATATTCATGTTCGTAGGAGATATTATAAAATTGTATTCAGTTATATGACTGTGCATTTATTGTGCACTTGTAAATTGTAATCAAGTATGGTACAGCAGTATTTTGCCTGCACTGTTTAAAACTGATGAATGTTTATTCCAGAAATTCTATAAGACGATGAGTGAGATTAAACCAGAGGTGGAGTATGTGATCAAGACAGGTCGACAAGTGGTGGAAAAGAAACAGGTGGACTCTCCGGAAAAACTGAATGCGGATCTTGACAACACGAAACAATTGTACAACGAACTAGGAGCTCAGGCAAGTCACTTCTTCATCTTTCTGAGAGCTTCTGTTTTTTTTAATATTTTGGATTAATAGGAATTTCCTGACAGTTGTTATGTGTGTGTGTATGTCTGAGCACTTGTTCTAGTGTCCCTTCAAGCTCTCTACTCAGAGGTGCTCCCGACTACAGCGCGGACACTAAATCGGAGTTTAATGTCGAAGTGCATGAGCGATTGCAAGCGAAGAACTTTCTCAGGGTCCCTACCCGGCATCTTGTGCTGGATTCGAGTCCACAACCTTTCGGCTCTAAAGCACCGAGCATACCCGTACACCACCGCGTCCCTACTTCTCATGAATAAGTTTCTGATGAGTTTTTAAGATGTATTATGAATGCATATGAAATGGTCGAATTTGTAATTCCGCATTTGTCAAATGCTTTTGATGATTGTTAAAATCTACTGTTTACATTACTTGTAGGTTTTAGTATGGAAAATCAATTAAATAAATATTGCTATTTTTTGGTTTAACTGTTATTTATTCTACGTAAAATATGGTGTGAATGGATTTCGATGCAGGTGACACAGAGCAAATCCATCCTTGACCAGACGTTGAAATTGATGAGAAAGTTTAAAACTGAATCGACGACATTGCACGACTTCATTGCCAGCACGAATGAGGAACTGATCCAGAAAGGATCCAACAAACACACGAAAGACATAGAAGACGATTTGATCTGGATCAAGGTTTGTAATAGGCACATGTGAATTCCTGATAATGGAAACTGGCACACATTGATCTGCAGATTGTCTAAATTAATTGCTTTGCTTTGGCTTTTAGGAGACGCTCAATTAGAAGATAGTGACCTTCATGATTATTGCGCAGTGAGTATTTTCGCTGCCTTGCAGCTGGAGGGTTGCAGGTTCGAATCCACCCTCAAGCTGCCGTGTAGTGACCTTGAGCAAGTTCTTCACTCGCAATTGCTCGTGCACTTCGGCGTGAAACTCCGATGCAGTCTCCGCGCTGTAGTCGGTAGTGCCTCTGAGTAGAGAGCTTGAAGGGACTCTATGGCAGATGCGAGAAATAAATGATAAATAATAGTGTCAATGTCACAGTGAATAATGATAAGAAGAAGATGGAGAGGAAACCGGCGCCGTAACAAAACGGCGCAGGACAAAACGGCGCCGACATAACGGCGCAATTAAAAATACCCCGACAAAACGGCGCCGACAATACGGCGCAGTACAAAGATTATGATACCCGTCTAGTGATTGTTTGCTTAATCAAGAGCAAACTCTACGAATTCAAGACTATAAGATATCGTTCCGGATTCCGCAACTAGGGGCACACCCAAGTCAGAATACATCTATGCGTTTAAAATAGAAGTCGGATTGATACAAAATCATTTTTCCTGAAATAGAATCCGGACTGATGGAAAAAAATTTGCTTAAATTGAAGTTGGATTGAAGAAAATAATCTTGCTTAAATGGAAGCTGGATGAATGTAAACAGTCTTGCTTAAATGGAAGCTGGATTGAAGAAAATATTCTTGCTTAAATGGAAGCTGGATTGAAGAAAATATTATTGCTTAACTGGAGTGAAGAAAATATTCTTGCTTAAATGGAAGCTGGATTGAAGAAAATATTCTGGTTTAAATTGGAGCTGGATTGATGAAAAATAATAGTAATTTAAATGGAAGTTGGATTGATATTTAGAATATATTTTTGCTGCTTCTGCTATTAAACTACTAAAAACCATTGGTTTTTAGTTCAGTTTGCGCCGTTATGTCGGCGCCGTTTTGTTACCGCGCCGTTTTGTTACCGCGCCGTTTTGTCGGCGCCGTTATGTCGGCGCCGTTTTGTCCTGCGCCGTTTTGTCAGCTCACCGAGGAAACCATTGACCATTTGATTTTCATGTGATAATTATCTAAGTGCATACGATGTCTTTTGTTGAGTATAAATCATTTTGCACTTCGCTGTAGGCTGCACAAGTTGAAGTTAATAAGGTGCAGCCGCATCTGATGACGCTCACTGACGTCATTGGTCAGTTGCACAAGATCGTGGATGAGAGCATTCTAACAAAGTTGGATGATAGAGTCAAGGAACTCACATCACAGATGAACGATCTTGCGAGCCGTATTGCGCAGCAGAAGAAGACGCTGCAGGTACGATGCAAGTAATTTTATCGGTGATTGTATTAGGAACTATAAAATTTTGCGCTATGTTTGGGGCAATGAACCGTAAAATGTTGTGTTTCCTGTTTGTTAGGAGCTGTTTG
This sequence comes from Lumbricus terrestris, assembly GCA_949752735.1. NCBI lineage: Eukaryota > Metazoa > Annelida > Clitellata > Crassiclitellata > Lumbricidae > Lumbricus > Lumbricus terrestris. The sequence continues at coordinate 21,751,926 of OX457046.1, forward strand.
GGAAATGAACCCATTCATTTTTATTTTTGTCGTTTGCTACCATTGTCTAGACCAGTGGTTCCCATCCCGTGGGCCAAAAGTGGCCAATACGGCCTAAAAAATGGCCCACCATGTCTCAAAGAATTAACAAAGGCATATGAAAAAATTAACAATTTGGACAGGATAGAACACACAATTATTTTCTATCACAAATTATTTTATTTTGGCGTCTGTAAGTAACATCAAACATTCTATTTTGAATCAATTGTAACAATTTCATATGCTTTTAGTTAATTAAATTTGAGTCTTGTGACCCCCCCCCTAATGTCCTTCAATTAATAAAAAGTTACCCTTGTGTCCTCCAACTTAGAAAAAGTGGCCCTAAAGTAAAAAGGTTTGGAACCACTGGTTTAGACACTTTAGTTTCGTTACCCTGTTGTCGTGAAACTAAAATGCATATTATTTAGGCATTTTAATTTTTATTGTATTTGTGGTGTATTGTTTGACATCGGAAAAGTTAGTAAAAGGAGATTTAAGTAGCTCCAGTCATATCTTGAGCGTTGGAGCCTTGGCATCGGGTCTTTGATTTTCTTTTGAATAGACCCTCTGACTGCACAGAGCTGGTGAGTAAACTGGTTCCCTGTGCTTAGTATTTGAGTACCTGTAACACTTTGGAAATTCGAGGTTTGCGTTTGTCAAAAGCTCTTATATAACTACTTGAAATTTCAATGAATGCTATATCTTTTGTGCGAAACGTTTTAGGAGTTGTCCGAAGACTTGGAGAAGGCATATGTTGATTTTGAGACAACGCAGAGGGAGTTGATGATCTGGATGGATAATACGGAGGATTTCCTCAATGAATTAGATACTGCTTCATCCGTTGACGAATCTGTAGTGGAACAAATTCAACAAATTGTGGTATGTTTTAAGTCAGTATAATTTGCTTAAGTAGTGTGATGTTGTTTAGATTTTTCTATAAGAAAATTTGATACCCATGCCTTTACGATTTTTTGTCGAGTTTATCTGAATGAATACATGGAGAAAACTGATTTGAACTCTTAACTCAGACACTGCACCATGCCTCTGGAATGATCTGACTCCTGAATTCTCCTCTTTTTCCACTCCTCCTTGCTGGTGACCGACCATCACCTTCATCCAGCCCCACTATCCATCACTCCTCAGGCTTTCCATTAGAAACTAAAATCTCACATCTTTAGGAACTGTCACCCGACTCACTTGATCTTTCGCCTTCCAATTCTCCACCTAAACACCACCCACCTTGACAGCTACTCCTCCACCTCTGATCCTTTGGTAAACAAACTACGACCTCCTTTGAACCACTCTTTTGAACAACCCTTCTGACTAGACATAACGTTCGTGAATAAGCTGGTGCCCTGCACTTCGCTTTCGAGTGGTGCTTTAGAAATGTGGAGATTACGATTAGGAGAAGTGGGTATACTTGTGAATGAATGAATGACTTGAAGCTCAGTTACTGGAGCACTATAAATGTTGGTATGTTGGACAGTTGGAGCACAGTCAGCTGATAAGTCAGTTGGATCAGGTCAGAGATTCAGCCGTCGACATAATCAGCCGAAGCAACCGATACAGCAAGACGGTTGAACCTCTGCTGACCCTACTCAACCAGAGATGGCAGGAAATCACCGACAGACTGAAGGTTAGACGAAAAAGCCCTCTACGAATAATTTTGTATTTGTTTACTAACTATTGTATCCTAAAAGTTCAAAGCACGAGTGATTTTTGGTTCGTGTATTGTCTTTGCAATGTTACTCGTAGCTACACAACTTTAGAAAAACTCATTCCTGCTTGTTAAAATTGCTTGTGCTGTTTAAGTTGCTTCGTATTGTGTCCAATTTAAGATTGAGCTGTATAACAGGATTGGCTCCATAGTAAAGATAGATTGTTGCTTGATAAGTGATCACTGATTAATAAATAATATGAAAACTTTTGCTTTTAGGTATCTACTAACTTGCTAACAAATAAAATCTTAGATGTGGAGTGATGCTGGTTTAACACTTCATGACAAGAGTCAATGAACGAATAAGAATAAATCAGTCAGTTCTAAGTCTGTTAGTGCCCTGTCAAGATCTGTACCCTGAGTGAACCAATAGTGACTAGGAGGACAATGCAGCTTGTTGTTAGAACTTAAAGGGTTAAATCTAGCAGACATTAAGAAATGAACGAGTGCAGTATGGAAGTAATTAGCTTGTTGTCTTGAGCCAACACCTATCATTTATCTTAAATGGTTTGTTTGCAGAATGAATCATGCCTTCTCAGTGCTTTGGAATGGCCTTCCATTTTAGTGTACTGGGATCAGAGAGTGCTTCTGAGTAGTCACCTTGAAGGGGCTTTATATAAATCCTTGTTACAAATGAATGAATGAGCAGTTGAATACCAAAACAGAAGTGATTGGGATATTAAAAGAGCATTTTATAAGTTCTACGTACTGTGGATCTGTATAGTTTGTTGGATTGATGTGCCTGTCTCCTTGCTGTGATGTTATGATAACTGTGATTAACTCTACTCATCTACTGTTGCTTTGGTTTTTCATCAAATTGTGGTGCGTATCTGTCAAAGTTATTTAATAGTTTGTTTGGGGGCCCTACTAGCGGGATTTCCTCCCTTCTGGGTCTCCATTTGTGTGCACTATTGCAAAAGTTTTTTTATAACCTCGCATTCCAGGTCTAGGGATAATTGTCCACGCTGGTATCACTTAACCTTAGAACCACTAGGTTTAAGCAATCATTACCTAGCCTACTCCTTTGGAGATTATCCCAGTCTTGGCTATAGTCTGAATAATTTATGTTAACTAATTAAGTTATTGGATTGATTAATGTCTAACAACTTGGAGATACTTGAGATGCTTTGTGTAACTTTTGTTCCTGACTTTTTGTGCTTGTTGTTGTTACAAACAGACCAATAAAATTGATTGATTGATTGATCTGTTTTCAGGACAAGCAGACTCTTCAGATCGAGGCTTCGGTGAAGCAGAAGAAGATTCGAACGGAGAACAGCGTCCCAACGATCGTTCTCTCCACAGACGACGAGACGGACTTGGGATCTACTCTCGCTCAACTTCTGCACGAGCTTGAGGAGTACCATTCGAACCTTGTCGAGGACAAGGGTAACCTACAGAATCTGTCTGGGTCGCAAGCAGATGACAAACTAATGGTATTTTTTGCTGATATAATCATTATTTTTAATTGTTCCATTGTCAATTGTATTTTTTGTGGTAGAAAATTGTAAGGTGTCTCTAACAAGTGGAGTATTAAAGGCTCTACTTACTTACTTACTTACTTACTTAACAGCATAAACTAGTCAGAGGTGCTCCTAGTATGATTGCCCAAGTTAATGAAAAGTCTTCAGATTTTGGGCAGATCAGGAGAGATCGTGGCCAAAATTTTTAGAGTGTGAAAAGCAGAGCAATCATTTGTAGGGGAAGGGGAACCCACAAAACAGGGGCGTGATGCTGAACCTTCCTACCATTGGCCTTAAATTTGTTTCAATTATGATGCCAGTGTGATTTTAATTACCACTGATGATTAGCACTGCATTTTGTGTAGAATAATAGCTGTCGGTTCTTTCGAAGACTTTCATTTTCTGCACTCATATGATGAATTAATTTTCCAAAATTGTTGTTGTTTCCTAGGTTTGTTTTTAATCAGGCCTTTAAAATAGGATTGACCATCTGATAAGTGAGTGCAAGTATGTACAGAAGACATTGTGAAGGCAAGAAGTCTGAGTGACATGCAGTTAGAAGGTTTTTTTAAAAACTGGCATTAATTAGCTAGTTGTGATGTGTAATCAATGTTTTTTTATAGGAACTGAGAGAAAATGAAGAGCTGCTTCGTTCGAGAATAGAAGATGTTTTAAATGATGAAAGTTTTGCCGCGCCCTCTTCAGTCGCTTCTGAATCGGATGTTGATGACTCGGTTCAGAAAGAGGATCTGCAGGTCTTTACTATTAATTATTAATTTTATTAATTTATCAGCTTTATTAATTTTAAAGTCCCAGATATTATTTCTGCAATATAAAAAATTATTTTATCTTACTGGATGGGCAGTTTAATGATTAGATTTCCAAGGGTTAATCTAATATTCGGTTGGTATTGACAACAGAACAATTAAAAATAATGATTGTATCAGCAAGACACGATCATGATCATGCTCTCCAAGGTTTTGAAGTGCTACTCTAAAGTTATGTGCAAGTATAATATTCATGAGTAAATAGAGAATGGTTGGACGATATAGTTGAGTGTTGCAGAACCTCACTCCAGAAGCTGATCCACTTCGCTCAGGACAGACAGTGGTGGAGGAACTTAGTGAAAATGGTGTTGGACATCTACGGCCGATGAGCCCACGGTTCATGATCCTCCACCTTCCAATTCCCGACCCAGACGACATCCGCCTTAGTAGCTGTTCCGTCCCTCTGATCCTATGGCAACCCGACCCGGACATCCTTTAGAAACCCTTGTCAGCAGGCACTGGTATGGAGATAACCCACTCCTGACCACTGGGCCCGCAATGGAGAAAGCGTGTTGCTGCGTGGTAGAAGTATGTGCAGCATACATGAAGTTCATCTTGTGCAGAGGAGTGAAGGGAACGGCAGGCAGTTTTTATTGAGGATGATTTCATATTAATTAGTGTCGTTTTGAAAAAATTGACAATTTGGACAGGATAGAACACATAATTATTTTATATTACAAATTATTACATTTTTACATCTATAAATGATTTAAATCAGTGGTTCCCAACCTTTTTTGACTTTAGGGCCACTTTTTCTAAGTTGGAGGACATTAGGGGCCACAAGGCTAAAATTTAATTAGCTAGAAGCATATATAAAATTGTTATAATTGAATCAAAATAGAATTTTGATGTTATTTATAGATGTAAAAATGTAATAATTTGTAATATAAAATAATTATGTGTTCTATCCTGTCCAAATTGTCAATTTTTTCAAAAATGTTTAAATTTTTTTAGAGACGAGGGTTATATTTTTAGGCCTGGCGGGCCACTTTTGGCCTGCGGCCCTCGGTTTGGGAACCACTGGGTTAGATCGTCTTAGAATCCCTTCCAGTGAAATTACACCTCCATGATGTTCAGCGCTGACCTGTCTATTGCAGGTTACGTGGAAGAAAGTGCTGAACGAATCCGAGCGTCAGCGTCTCGCAATTATTTTGAACATGTCCGACTTTGCGGAGTTTCGTGTTGCAGCTGAGGAGATGGATCACTGGCTGAATGGAGTTGAACAGAAGCTGGTTGAGGCTTCCGGCAATGAGGATCAGATCAAGGTAGGACGTTTGCACTGTGATCATGGTGATGTAGTGGTCCCCTTTCGTGTGCTCTGCAGCAATGAGAAGCTTTTTGTTCTTTGTGGAGGGTCCAACAACCTGGAACAGTTTCTCTTGACTAGACGAACTTTCGAAACTGTTTAAACAACTGTTGAAGACTGTCTTTTTTTTTACTTGGGCTGGGTGTGTCTCTCGGTAGGGATCTTGAAGTGGAGAGCATTCTGATTGACTGGCTGGCTGGTTGACTGACTGACTGACTGACTGACTGGCTGTCTGGCTACCTGGCTGACTGACTGACTGACTGACTGACTGACTGGCTGACTGGCTACTGACTGATTGATTCCGTAATTTTACTGTACTCTGCTTTGTAGAATCTGGACGAAGAACTGATGAAAAAGAAATCAGGTTTTGACAACTTAACAAAGAAAATGAACCAACTGCAGTCGCCACACGCGCGAATGAAAGCCTTTGAACTGTTGAACCTGCTGAACTGTCACTTCAGTTGTCTATTGCGTCAGGTCAATCTGTATCTGAAGACGGCCAACTTCTCGTCGCACGTGTCACTGCGCAGACTATCTGTCAGAAAGATCGTGTTTGTTTCGGAAACTTCTCAGTACATTCGTGACCTCCAGTGCCTAACAGGCATGCTCAGTGACCTCGAGCTGGAGTTGAAAACTCCGATCATTCCAGAATGTCAACCGGATCTTACCAGTCCCCAAGAAGATGAGTTTAAGGTGATTGCTGACACCTTATTATTAATTTTTTATTGTAGCCTCGGTATTGGGTTTCAAGGTAATTAAAAAGCCTTGAGAATAGCAGGTGATTTTATTTCTTCCATTCAAATCTTCTCTAATCTGGCCTGCAGAGGTTTATAATTGTGATTTTGAACTCGCGGACACTTTGAATGGTAAATATGGTTTCATAAATGACTTCATGAGCATTTTCGCGGTCTGTTCATCTGATTTTACATGTATACTGCATTGCAGATGTATGTTGTGATAATATGTGATATTCTATTTGCTTCCTTCTACCTTTGGGTATAATAAAGTACCTATAATTGTACAAAATATTATTACATGCAAGACATTTAATTGAAACTGTTGTAAAACTGTGGGTTTGCTTCACCAATAGCAACCGATATTTGGAGATCAATCTGAAGGGTTTAAGTGACCTCGCTTTCTCAGTGCTGAACCCCAGATGTGGAACAGTATTCCTCCCGTCCTGCGAGCGGCTGACCCAGTTGACTCCTTAATATCAGTACTCAAGACTTAGATTATGGGCTTTGTTGTTCTCGAGTTAATGGTCACCCTCATAAGTCAATTGTGCAAATCTGCCTCGAATTCAACGGCATTGAACTTATTATTATTATTATTATCCTTAGTATTGTTATTATTATAGCATTGTTACAAAGGCAATGTGGAAGCACCCAATTATTTGAATACAATTATTATTATTATCATCATCATTATTATTATTATTATAAAGGGTTGTAATATTACATATGGGGCCGTCCAGAAAGTACGTCACGCAATTTTTGACCATTTTAACCTCCCCCTCCCTGTCACAAACTGTCACAAATCTCGGAACCCCCCCCCTAAAGTACGTCACACTTTCGAACAAATTTTTTTAATTAACACCTCATTAAAATTTAATCTAAAACACACTTCACTATTAAACTGTATTAAAATATGAAATTTCAAGTTTAAGCGTGGTGTAATTTTGTTTTAATATACGATGACAAATGAAAGTGGGTATTTATTAGATAATACAATGGCTTCAATGGTATCATATATTTTAAAGAATGACGTAATATAATTGTTTATAAGTTCATGATAATAATGATTAAATTATATAAATATTACCTCTGAATCCTCCAAATTTTGTATTATAATAATTACTGTAAAAATTAAATTCCGAACTTGTCGAGCTCAGTGACATAATTAATGCAGCGGACAACATAGAAATAATAATACTTCCGGCATGACGAAAGCAAGGCTATGCATAAAACAAGACTTCGCAACAGCATACTTAGCTAGCGAGAGGAATCGTGAACAACACATTCAGAAGATACGCATTTCATGCTATTTTGACATAAAACTAATTCAAATGTTTCACAAAATTTCTGAAAATTATTTTTAAAGCTAGTAAATTCTACTAAAAAATAAATTAGAAATAAAATTTTAAAAAATAAATGTGTGACGTCACACATGGCCTGACCCCTCCCCCCTGTCACAAACTGTCACACTTTCTTACACCCCCTCCCCCCCGGAGCGTGACGTACTTTATGGACGGCCCATATGATGTGTTGAGTCGATAATAATTTGCGCTGAATTGATGGCTGCTGCTATCCATCTGTCTTGATTCCTGCAGACAATTGAAGATGCTTTGGATGCAATCCAGTCTTCAATGGAGTCTGCTGAGAACTCGAAAGAAGACGCGTTGAGCATGGCATCACCAGAAGAAAGATCACGCGTTGACGAGACTCTGAGAGATCTGCGAGCTCGTCTCTTTGCTCTTCAGAAGGAGACGGCAGACAGGAAGAGGTAGACTGTCACAGACAGTGGTTAAAGTGATTTGGGTGAACAGTTGGAACGCCAACTGTGGGCAGTGGGAACACTGATGAAGTTTTATTGGGAACGCCCATGTTTCAAGGGTTCTATGCATGGGGAGCAGTGGGAACGCATGCCAAGAAATTCGAGAGCAGTGGGAACGCCGTTCCCACGCATTCCAACCCACTTTAAACCCTGGTCACAGAAGATGATATGCAGGACATTTTTTTTGCAGGGGCGTAGTTTTTTTACACTAGTGTCCAGTTTTTAAAGCAGACAATATTATATCAGATCACAGTTACATGCATAAGTTTGCTTTGAGATGATCAAATGATTGAGTAGGTAAATAAGTATGTTCTTGATCTATTCTTGCCTAGGAATGACTACCATGACAAGCGAGCTGTGTATGTGTATACACATCGTGGCATATGCCTTATTTCTTTGTGTGTCGCAGTGGTATAGTGGGGGCATCGTTGCCTTCAAGCTGGAAGATTCGAGGTTTGAATCCACCTCAAGTCACTGCGTAGGGACCTTGGGCAAGTCCTTCACTCGCAATTGCTCAGCGCTTTGGCGTGAAACTCCAATACAGTGTCCACTCTGCAGTCGGGAGCGCCTCTGAGTATAGCGAGCTTGAAGGGGTGCTATAACAAGTGCGCATACAAAGAAACAAACAAATGTATATACACATTGTGGCATATGGCTTATTCAATATTCGGTAGGAAGTGTAAGCATGTATGGGTTTGTATGTGCACTTGTTATAGCGCCCCTTCAAGCTCCCTACTCAGAGACGCTCCCGACTGCAGAGCGGACACTGCATCGGAGTTTCACGCCGAAGCGCTGAACAATTGCAAGTGAAGAGCTTGCCAAAGGTCCCTACACAGCGACTTGAGGTGGATTCGAACCTCGAACCTTCCGGCTTCAAGGCAACAATGCCACCACTACACCACCGTGCCCCACATGTGTGGGTTTGTCCTATTCCCTCTGTGTTTGGTTTTGTAGATCTGAGGAAGACCTGTTGCTGTCGGTCGATCGGTTTACGTCACAGTTGGACGATGTTACGTCGTGGTTGAACGAAACAGAAAATGTTCTCAACGACCGAATCAGTGCAGCAGACCGAGACCAGATGTGGAAGCTGCTCGACGTTGTCAAGGTTCACCGCTGCTGCATACAATTCTTTTTTTCATCATACTTGGTTGTGTGTTGTGAAGAGCTGATGTGAAAGTTAGAGAAATCGATTTTCAGCTATTTGGAGAATGCTGAGAAAATTTGCTTGCGTTTGTTAAAATTTAAGAGAAAAAACTATGCAATGTAAAATTTCTCATATATCGGCATAAACTAATTGCTTACCTTATTACTTGCTCGAGTGGTGTGCCAGCAGTGCTTAAAGTGAGGGAAAATAATTGCCTGGATGCCCCTTGCCTTTCCAAAAGAAGTGCTTGGATGCCCCTTGCCTTTCCAAAAGAAGTGCTTGGATGCCCCTTGCCTTTCCAAAAGAAGTGCCTGGACGCCCCTTACCCCTCCAGTCATTGCTGGCCAATTAGTGGCAGGACGGTGTCCAGATTTTAAAATAAGTGCATGGACGCCGTCCATGACCGTCCAGCCACACTTTAAGCCCTGTGCGTCAGCTATACAATTTCAGCAGGTCATGTCAGGGTCATTAGAGTTTTTCAGCAGGTAGAAGAAATTAAATGTAAAGCAGATATTAAAAATTGCAAAGAAGTTTTGGCAGGTCATAAGGCAGGTCAAGAGTAAAGTAGAATGGTCAAATGATCTGCTATGACCTACGGTAGCACTGCCACTGACTTACTCACTCAATTGCTCACTCACCTACTCGCTCAAACAGTGCAGAATTCTATCAGATCTGACTATAGATCAGCTGCACTGATACTATATTTGGCTAGTTAGTGCAGAGAGCGCCTCTGAGTAGTTTTGAAGAGGTGCTATATAAATGCTCGGAATAAATAAATTAATAGATAAATAGAATAAATAAATCTAGTTGTTATTGTGAAGGACAAGGGTGTGCTGTGATGCAGCAAAAAATGTCTTTAAAACAGATTATGTCTGATTAATTATTAAAGGAGAGGGAAAGACATTTGCATGGGAAACAGCGGCTGCTGCGTTCGCTGAGCCAGAATGGTCGTCCCATCTTCTACCATCCGGAGATCGTTCCAGCCGCAAAGGAACGCATCATGAGGGATCTAAGTTCCGCTATCGAACGATGGAACAAGGCATGTCGTCATTTTGTTTATTTCATGGCAATGATTGTGCAAATATTATGGTGTACTATCTTTAACTGTTGTAAATTTAAATGATTTTGGTCATACACAAAGGTAGTAGCATTGAATTTTTTCACTTTGTCATTCATTTTAGGTTTAGTTTTGAATTTATGTTATAATGGCTTTAATGATGTGTCGATAGAGGCACTCTCAGCCTGGTCTTCACTGAGGGAATGAATTGTATTTGAGTTTGTCTGTTAAAATAAAATTATTAAAAAATTCCATTGTGACATATGTGACCCGTCATGACGAAATGAGTCGCTAAGGACTTTTTGAGTATTTTGAGTTATGTATTTCACGTTATTCAATTTTAAATTACCTTCAAAATGAGCTATTATGTATCAAAATCGACCAATTATTTGTGGAGATATAACATTTTTAATCGATCGACCTGTGAAATAAAAAATTCTGGGAAAATGCAATTTTCTGAATTTTTATTTAGGTTTTAAATCTTATTGGCCATTTAATTTGCAAACTAACATATTAAAAACGGCAAAATAAAATAAGTTTTAATATTTTATTGATACATTATATTATGTAGATTAAAAAATGCAAGAATCGCAAAATCAATAATTTGACGGTTGCACACCTTTAAAAGCGATTTGCGGCGTTCTGCATTGAGCGACTTCCGACTCGTTTCGTCATGACGGGTCACATATTACAAAGGCTCATATCAGGCATTTTCAACAACTTGTTTACAAATAATTCAGTGGTTTTAAGTTACGGAGGGATCTTTTGTTGTTTCAGCTGACGTTAAAAGAAGTTGCATAAAACAAATAAAATTAAAATAATGCTGAGCTTTCTTTATCTTGAGTTGTTTCTGTATTTTATTTTCTGTATGCAAATGCTTTTTAAAGACTGGAGATTTGTTTTGTTATTATTATCAAAAGCTAGTTATTTGTGGTTTATCTAATTCCTACTCTGGTTTAGCGCCCATATACCTTCGTCCTTCGTGATGCCGACTTCAGCCTTCTCTCTTCATGCATTAGGCTCACTTGACAGGCATGTTTCACTCTGCCAGTGCCAGTCCCAAGCCTGGATAAAGGAGGAGGGCATCGCTAATGGTCTTTGTTATCACACAGTGACGTTAAACTGCAAATACCTTGTCCCGCAAGCAATGGCTGCTGTGATGAAAAACTCTAGCATTTGCCTAAGTTGTTGATCCTGCACTCTGGAATCAGCTAGCTTCATTGGCATGTATTAATTGACATGTATTGTTTTTTACTATTAAGTAGTACACCAAGTTCATCATTCTGCTACCTTAAGACACTTTCTTTTATCGGGGTCTTTTGCAATCGAGGTTGTCAAATTTTCAATATGAAATTATGTGCTATAATTTCTCCACCAGATTGCCTTAATTTACATTTGGTGTTTCCTGCGATAGGTTGTCTTTATGTTGCCCAAAAAGCGACACACGTTGGAAGAGCGGCTTCATTCGTTGGATCTCTTTTACGATGAACTGGAAAGGTTGTCTCTGCTCATTCCAGCTGCAAAGATTCAACTGGATTCTCTCCAGCATGCGCTTTCAACCAGTCATCGCATTTCTGATCAGAACGTTAAGGTAAAACAGTCGGGCATTTTCGTTTAGAGAAATTTTGTTTCAAGTTGTCAGGTCGGAGAGGAACAACACAAACCTGCATGAATAAAAGCTGAACGGCTGAAAGTCGAAACATGGGCAAATCTAGATAATTTCAAATTAGTTAATGTATATTTATATGTATGATATTTTTTATTGGCAACAGATTGACAAACTGCAACAAGGTGTTGAGGAATTCTGCATGAAGGAATTTGCTTGAGAAACTACAAATTAAGCGGGGCGCGGTGGTGTAGCGGTGGGTTCGATGCCTTGGAGCCAGAGGGTTTCTGGTTCTAATCCACCTCAAGCCGCCACGTAGGACCTCGAGCAAGTTCTTCACTCGCAATTGCTCGTGCGCTTCGGCGTGTAACTCTGATGCAGTGTCCGTACTGTGGTTGGAGCACTCTGAGTAGAGAGCTTTAAGGAGTGCTATAGCAAATGCAAGAAATAAATTAAATAAAATTTTATGGGTGATTTAGACCATGCTACAGTCCATGTTAAATGCACTGAATTGAATTGGGTGAGTTATCACACGAACCAATGATCTACCCGGTACCTTGTATACATATCACATTGGACGTCCTCTCCGCTCTTTAGACCGTCATGATCTTCTTGTCCCATGATCTCGGACTGCCACAGCCCAACATCGCGCCTTTGCCTCTGTCTGCCCTTTACTGTGAAATGGCACTCCTACTATTATTCGTGCTCAGATTTTATCTGGAGGCTTTACTTTTTCTGCCCATTGTCTTAAGACTTTTTTTCCAGGAGTTCTGCGCACTGGGAGCGCCTCTGATTAGGTTGTACTGTGAGAGGCACTTTATAAATCCCAAAATAGAATAGAATAATGCATGTGATCTCGTTTGCTCCTTAGGTCATCCGAGATGTTCTCGAGGTGGGTCAGTGCGACGTTGACCGTCTGAAACTCCTTTATAGCAAACTACAGGGCGACGTTAAAGAGTCGGAGGCTGGCATTCCAGATTTGGTCCGACAGAAGATGGGCGATATTTTGGCCGACTGGACAATTCTCCATGGTCAGGCAGTCATTTTACAGAACACCGTCATCAAGCAAGAGCCAGAAAAAAGAGAAGGTTTGTTTTAATCTGCATTGATTTCTTTGATTGAAGACATGATTGATATGATTAGGTTATACTCAGGGGCATTGCCACAGGTTGTTTGAACTGCTCTATTGTGAAAAATACGACCCTCACAATTTGTTCAAATCCAATAAGTCATTTTTTCATTTGAGTGTATGGGGTGGGGTGGGTGGTCGAGCAATGACTCCTAGCCATTACTATTCTTTCAATACCACCCCCATTTTCCAAGGACTCATTACACTCCTGATCATAATAGTAAGCACGCCGATACCAATCATCTTTATCTTGAACAATTTTAAAATTCAAATGCACTTGTCTCGATGAATTAGATGGCTCTACATGTATATGCAGCACAATTTGAAATGCTTTAGATGCTAAATATGACAGACGATTTTTTAATCCATATCTGCCACATTATGGTGAGGGTCGGATTAAACGGAAATAGTAATTGTAGCTATAAATTTCCCGGTTTTAATGATCTATTAACATACTCATTCATTCAAGTATTTATATAGCGCCTCTTCAAGGAAACTACTCAGAGGCGCTCCCGACTCTAGCACGGCCAAACAGAACAGTTTTTATGTGATTTGAAATAAATAACAAATAAGAGACTTGGTATGGTCATGAGTCTACAACATAGATGTAAAAAAACTATGGAAACGGAACAAAAAACGGTGAAAAACATCGTTTTTTTCGAAAAAATAAAAAACGAAAAAAAACGATAAAAAACGGAAACGGTAAATAATTTGACTTTGCTACATCTAAAACCGCATTTTAACCTTGAAAACATTGATTAGGAACTTACTTCACGCAGGCTATCTCTTAAATGATGATGTTAAACGATGAAATAATGACTTTAGTTAGCTGAATCCTTGATAGTTGGCGGAAAACATAAGGGATTTCAGAAAAAAATTAAATTAAGAAAAATAATAACAGAAAGTAAATGAATAAATAAAGTTCAATAAAAAATAAAAAACGATGGGAAAAATAAAAAAACGAAAAAACGACGTTTTTTGGGAGAGAATAAAAAACAGAAAAAATCGTTTTTTGCAACTATGGTCTACAAGATAAATTCGCAATGTGCTGTGCATGTCGTATGTCGTAGATGAAATTTGTGAGACTAATTATTTTAGATCAATGAAGTGCATGTGGAATACCTTAAAATCTGTTTATTTCATAGAAACAATGCAGAGTAGAAAAAATTCTCGCTGTATCTGTGGTGAACCGAAGCAGATAAAATTTAGTTCAGATTTTCTTAAAGTTTGCAGCTTCCTTTGCGTCTTTAATCTGAAACTTCGTGCTGCCCCCAGTTAATGAATTAACTAATTAAAAAGTCAGCAAATCGTTATTTCATCAATCTTCGGTAATTTATTTATTTTGGATTACTTTATTAATTAAATTATTTTGCAGTTCCTGTCGAGGAAAATATTCGTCAGTTCGAAACTTCACTGATGCGGTCGAAGAATCTGTCATTTCCATCGCCCGATGAAGTCCTTTCCGGTCCATCGGAGCTTGACGAGAAGGTTGCCAGTCTTGATAGAGCAATCCAAGGGGCCGTCCAAGATGTTCTGCTTTATAAAGTTGAGATTGGAAATATCCGGGATATTGAAACTACCATCAGAAATGGAAAAGTAAGATAATTGTTAAATTGTCTGAGAACTATCGAGGTTTCTGGTAGATCTTTTGCTAAAAAGTAGGGCTCTTATTATACTATTATTAGTACTGGCATTATTTGTATACACAATGAATATTGTGTTATGTTCTGGGCAGTGGTGGCGCTAGGGGGGGCTAAGCCCCCCCTACAAGAGGCTCAGCCCCCCCTGTTCGGAAATTTTTTACTTTTTTACAGTCAAATTATCGACGGTTTCGGTCGATGACTAAAAAAATAAAAAAAAAAAAAAGGTCATCAGAAATTTTGGCGGCGAAAATGGAAAATTTTCATGAGATTTCGGTCGATGCTTCAGCCCCCCCAAAACTGAAATCCTGGCGCCGCCACTGGTTCTGGGCTGTAGTTGAGGGTATACGCAGGTACTTAGTGTGTACTCGCCTCAGAAATATTTGTACTTAATATATGCGAAAAAATGACCTGCAGACAGGTTGCCTAGGCAACTGTAGTTTGTGTTCATCTAAAAATTTTCCCATTACAGCCATGGTTATGTTAAACACAAGTTTTCTTTGGCATTCATGTAGAAACATCCAAGAATTATGCTGAACTTTGAGGCGGTGTATTGACAGTTTTACGAAACGACTAGGTGATGTGTGTTATGAAGGGAAGGGTTCGATGGAAGACTTTATCATTCATAATATTCTGTTAATGGCAATTGGGAAAAATTTATTACAAACTAGTTTATTGACCCCAAGAATAAAAGCAACTTAAATACACAATAATAACACAACATTGGGTATCATCATTGTGGTATGCTGCTGTTATATTACATACAAGAGAGCAAAAGGTTCACCCAAATTGAAAAATCCTGCAGGATGGGGGCTTAATTGCACAGATTAATTTGAGAAACTGTAACTTAAGCAAATCTGTCTAAAAATAGTTTTTTTGACAGATGCACTTTCAATAATATTTAGCTATACATGACTTTAACTGCTGTTATCTATCGTAATTTTTTAAAATGTATTTTGTCGTTTTGATATGCAATGGAATGCATGTGCGATTGTCAGATGCAAATAAAGGCTACTTGCTAACTTACTTACTTAACTTAAGAATTTCTTATAAGAATACTCATTGCTGTACATGCTTAGTTTTTGTTGAAACTAACAAACTCTGACTAATATATTGTAGGTCTAAACAGTTGACTTGCATATGTCTGATTATGACATCTTATGACTGATGAATTGTAATTTAAGGTGAAGATCGCTGAGTTGGAAACGTACCGACAGGAGTTGGAGCAATCCTCTGACCTTCTGAAAAGTGAGATGAAAAATGATGAGGACAGACTTTGCATGGAACAAACAGGTCTTGCCTACAATCTAATTACTTTTAATTTTAATTGCCTCATTCATTATTCACTTATGAATGTGGGGCACGGTGGTGAAGCGGTTATGTTCGTCGCCTTGCAGCCGGAGGGTTGCAGGTTCAAGTCTGCCTCAAGTCGCCGCGTATGGACCTTGGGCAAGTCCTTCACTCACAATTGCTCAGCGCTTCGGCGTAAAATTCCGATTCAGTGTCTGCGCTGTAGTCGAGAGCGCTTCTGAGTAGAAATCTTGAAGGGGCGCTATAACAAGTGCACATACATACATACATATATACATACTTTTGATTTTCATAGACTTTAGACATTGCCAATCAGTTTGATAGAAACCAATAAAGACTCCCTGTAGGTCAAGTAACCAAGAACTGATACTGAAATTTTAATTCTTAATTGGCAGTAGCGGCGCTGGGGGCTAAGCCCCCTACAAGAGGCTTAGCCCCCTAAAAAAAGGACCATCCGAATTTTTTACATTGAAATATATCACGATTTTCGGTCGGTGACTAAAAAAAAGGTCATCAGAAATTTTGGCGGCGAAAATGGAAAACTTTTCATAATTTTCATGAGATTTCGGTCGGTGACAAAAAAAAGGTTGTCAGATATTTTGGCGGCGAAAATAGAAAATTTTCATAATTTTCATGAGATTTCGTTCGGTGACTAAAAAAAAGGTCGTCAGATATTTTGGCGGCGAAAATGGAAAATTTTTGCCGCGAGGCTTGAGCCCCCCCAAAACTGAAATCCTGGCGCCGCCACTCTTAATTGGTGGCAAAAGTCAGAACTTTCTGAAACACTGCGTCATGTTCAAAGAATACTGTATACAGCTCTCAGATCCAGTGTAGCGGTTTTGATTTAGTGATTTATTTGACCTGTGTTGTACCGCAGCAAGAGCAGATACCTTAATTAAGCACCAGGCATTTGCTTGCGGTGTGTGTCTCATGCATATCCTTCATTTAAAAGTGCAAGTCATCGTCAGTGGTGTGTCAATATTCAATGCTTTGCCTTTGCCACGACTCTGCCAATCTAGACTGTTACCATTTCTTTAGACGAAATGGATACAGAAATTAATGACATCCTGTGGCAACATTAACCATTGATGTCAACAGAAATTATTTTGAACAGTTCTTACCATTCACAAGACTTTATAAACAAAACTACGTGACATTCTAGATCAACAAATCTGTTTGTTAGCTCGCAAGATGGAGTCCGGCAAAATTCAGAGTCGAATTGTGACTAGTATTTTAAATGATAATAATGAGTTGTAATTATAATTCAACATCGTAATTGTAATCTCCAAAACTTCTAGCATGTCACTCAAAGTCAAGTACGGGGCACCAGCTTATTTGAACATTTATGAAGGATCTCTTCATGAGAAAACAAATTGAGGGCTCTTCGTACTAGCATATATGATACTCTTTATTTATTAGCGTTAAATGTCATTGGGACGGGTGAATTGCAGTATTTGCTTGTATAATGGGTGAGCATGGAGGAAATTGATTACTGCTGTCAGCCACTGATTTTGAAATCAACCGACCAGCGCTGAAACACAAGCAATACTGAGATACAGAAAACCTGACACTGACAGAGAGTAGTGGGAGAGAAGGAGTGGGACAGATACGGGGAGAGATAAAAATGCAAAGAGAGGGAGTGAGAGCAGAAGAAAGACCCTAAGTATAGCTACGAAAGAGGATGGAAAGAAGAGCAAAGAAGAAAAGACTTCTTTCCCTTCAGGCTAGGATTATTCCCTCTGGCGAGGGGTCAGCCACTCGGATCCTTCTCCTCCACTTGTCTCTGCTTCCGGTGTCTTCTTTCTTCAATTTGAGCAACTTTAGGTCTTGTTGTATCACGTCCTCCCATCTTTTCTTCTGTCGTCCCCGACTGCGTCGACCATGTACCTCCGCCTGCATGATTCTTTTGACGCAGCTACCCTCCTCTTTTCTCATTACGTGTCCATACCATCGCAGCCTGGTCTCCCGTGCTTTGTCAGTGATGCATGCCACACCAAGCGTCTTCCTGATGTCCTCACTTCGTTTCATGTCTTTCAATGATATTCCAAGCATCCATCGCAGCATTCTCATCTCTGTTCTTTCCAGCAAACTCTCGTCCCTTTTCGTTAATGCCCAGGCCTCTGCTCCATATAGCATTACTGGCCTTATCATCGTTTTGTAGATTTTTCCCTTGAGGTGAGTCGGCATTTTAAAGTCGCACAACACTCCGGATAGTTCTCTCCACTTCTGCCACGCTACTCTGATTCTGTTCCTGACGTCCTGCTCGCATCCTCCCTGCGCATTCATCGTCGATCCCAGATATTTAAACGTTTCCACCTGCTTCAGTGGTTCTCCCTTGATGCTCTTTATCTCCACTGTCTCCGCTGATTTTGAGCATACCATGGTCTCTGTTTTGTTTATGTTTACCTTGAGGCCCTTGCTCTCCACTGCCGTTTGCCACTCCGTAAAGTGTGTCTGCATCCTCTCCTCTGCATCGGCCGCCAGCACAAGATCATCCGCATACAGCATATCCCACGGCACCTCTCTCCTTACATGCTCCGACACAGCATCCATCACAATAATGAATAGTAGAGGACTCAGGCATGATCCCTGGTGCACACCTACTCGTATCTCAAATTTTCCTGTATTTCCCACACTGCTTCTTACCGTTGTTCTTGCTCCTTCATACATCGACCTTACCAGGCGCACCAACACCTCCGGGACTCCTTTCTTCCTTAAGCTCCAGTAAACTACATCTCTTGGCACTCTGTCGAAAGCTTTCTCCATATCCACGAAGGTCCAGTATCTTTTGTTGTTTCCTTCTAATACCTTTTCCTGTACCTGTCTCAGTATAAACACTGCATCCATTGTACCTCTCCCTGGTCTAAAGCCAAATTGGTTGTCGTGTAGCTCGACCTGTTCTCTGATTCGCCTCTCAATGATCTTTTCATACACCTTTAGTCCAACCTCCAACAGTTCTAATTCCTCTATAATTCCCGCATTCCATCACATCTCCTTTTTGTTTGTATAACGCTAGTATTTCACTTTCCTTCAGATCCTGAGGTAGTCTTTCCTGCTTCATGAAGTCGTTCAAGATAACATATAGCCACTCAACACCATTCTGTTCAAGTGCCTTGAACATTTCTGCCGTCATTCCAGATGGTCCCGGTGCTTTGTTGTTCTTCATCATTGCTATTGCTGTCTCGATCTCTTTACAGGTGATTTCCTTCTCTGGGCCTGCTACTGGGTTGGTCTCCTGCAGCTGCTCCTTTGGGTTTTCTTCATTTAGCAGTTCCTCAAAGTATGTTTTCCATCTGGACCTGATTGCCTCCTCGTCAATGAGTATCTTACCATTTTTGTCCTTGATGACATTTACCGCCTGTTTATCCTGTTTGTTTCTTTGTCTTGCCCTTGCTATTTTATATATCTTATCCTCCCCTTCTTTGGTGTCTAGTTCCAGGTACATCTGTTTCAGCGCCCCACTTTTCGCCACTGCCACGGCCCTTTTAGCTTCTTTGCATGTTGCCTTGTATGTTGCTCTCAATACTGCATCTTGCCGATTCCTCTGCCAATTCTTGAAAGCAGTCTTCTTGCTTTTTATTGCTGCTTGCACCTCTTCCTCCCACCACCAGGTGTCTTTCTTTCCTTTTCTGACCCTTTGTTGTTCCACATACCAGCTTTGCCGCCCCCACCATTTCGTTTTTCAGTTTGTCCCATGTCACCTCCTCAGTCCCAGCAAGTTGCGCCTCCACCTCCAGTTTGTAAGCTTCTTTTATATCTCCCTTCAACTTCCATGTTCTGATACGTTCCTTCTGCTTGATCCGTTTGCTTTCTTGATGTTGAGTCGGCACCATCATATCCATAACCAGCACCCTGTGTTGGCTGACCACTGCCTCGCCTGGTATGACTTTGCAGTCACGTATGTGCCTTCTGTCCTCCCTCCTCACCAGCAGGTAGTCAATCTGGCTTGCAAAGAAGAAAAGACTATTATCGGACTTTAGGCCTACATTCACGTGACTATAATTTTATATATGCAATCTACGTGATGGAGTTTAATGGAAAATTTAACGAGTTTACCCCAGTTTGAAAGTTGTCTTCTGAAAAATGAAAGTACCAGGTGACTGTTGCAAGAATGGCTCTGAGTTTGAGTTCTAAACAAAGCTGTGCTTGAAAAGCATGATGGAATTCTGGTATTAAGTCAATTTGGTGCTGGAAAAGCAATTCTGCACTGCTAATCAAAATAAAGATTCTACATAATTCCTGCAAGCATCATTGAGCTTTTTCGACGTGAATGTTGGAAAAACCTTTCCATCTTCACTACCTATTTCCTGCGCAACAGAAGTCAGGGAACCAGATTGCAGGCGGTCGGCGACGATCAATTGCAGCCATTTTGCTATTGATTTCCATGTGGCAGCGCTCATCAGTTGTGTCGTCACTAGGCGGCGCTAGTTTTTTCGTTGGACTGCGCTTGAGAAGGTTGCGTTGTTGTCCGATGGCAGAATGCACGAAGACGAGTCGTCGTTGGTGTGTGAACACGAGTTAATTCTGCAGCAAGGTATGTTGGCCGTCACTGGTGTGATGCATGCGACAACGATGGTGGTATGTGTCTGAGAGAAATGTATTGAGAATTGGATAGACCGTTACCTTGTGGACAGTTTTGAAGTTTGGGAGATGTATTGAGAATTGCATAGATTGTTGCCTAGTGGACTGTTTTGAAGTTTAGGAAATGTGTATTGAGAATTGGATAGATTGTTACCTAGTGGACTGTTTTGAAGTTTAGGAAATGTGTATTGAGAATTGGATAGACCATTACCTTGCGGACAGTTTTAAAGTTTGAGAAATATTGAGAATTGGATAGACCGTTACCTTGTGGACAATTTTAAAGTTTCAGAAATTCTGTTACTACTGGTCTAAAAGTTTGTCTGCGAGAACGGCTTTTGATTGAAGTTTGGATAAGTTCGACTGCTGCTCTACGGTTTCATGTGTGGGATTGACAGATTGATTGTTTTGGAGTTTATGATCAGATATTTTGATATTAGTTTTATTCTATGTTTTATTTTGAATTTTTATCTCAAAAGCAGTTTATAGGGGCTCTTATTACTCTGGATTTTTTATTCTTAATTTGATAATGCACTTTTAGAACTTTTGGCTATATACCATGCTATGTATATGACTTTGTAATTCTCCATTGTAATATTGTGCCTTTGTAATTCGTTTTTGGTATATCTTAGTGATATTTTCGAGTGAGATGTTCTTAGTTGCATTTTGGAGGGGTGGGGGTCACTCTGGGGTGTACACTGTACAGTGGGGATCTGGGAATAAAAGCCGTGATGGAGACAAGCAATCCATGATGGAATTGAAGGCCGATGGTTTATATAAACACGTTCCTTCATCCTGTAATTTTTTTTGAAAGGCTGGATGTTAAAAGAACTGCAAATATGCATTTCCTTTTTGTATTTGCCTTTTTGATTTGGTTGGTGAGATCAAATACCAGACTGGCCATGTGTGTCTACTACTCAGAATCAATGTCTGCCAACTATATTGCTTGTCAACAGTGGCCTGCCATCTATCCTTTACTTCGCAGTCAATGACTGGGCTTGTAAATTATGTTAAGAACTGTATATATATTTGCACACATGTGCGTACACCATGCATGTACAATTTTTGCTGACTTGACGTTAAGCGCCTTCGTGAAGTTATTGTAAGGCGCTATATAAATGCTGACATACATACATACATACATACACACACACACACACACACACACATACAATGTCTACATACATACTAATAATAATATTCTTTATTGAAACGATCTGGTTGACATACCGCAACTGGTTACAGTGTACAGTTATGCAATTGAAACAATTCACAAGAATGCAAATGACAGAAGACATAAATCTTAACTACTAACAGAACAGACAGCCTGCAATACTTGAAGGAAATAGCAATCTACAAAGCACATCCATCCTATACGTGGCGCAATCTCGGTTCCTATCACCCCCCCCCCATTACTCCCTCCCAGAAGGCTGTTATGCATTGCCTTTACCTCTGCATCCTCCGTGTGAATCTTGGTGCTTTGGAGTGAATTGACATTTTGAAGTCAAGTCACATATTAACCTGAAGATTGGCGTGTCATGTTATTGGATTGCTCTTGTCGTTCTAAGGCTTCAGCCAGAATAGCCGTGAATTCCAGCGCCTCGACTCTGAGCATTTGTGTCGAAAGAGATACATTATTTATCACTCATTGTATCGTGAGTGGGCGTGTTTCCAGATAACACGTATTGCAGTTTTTCTGCCAAGTGACTGTAAGTTTCTAGCTCAATCATTCCTTATGGAGATACCTTTCTTTTTAGCCATGGCTGGGCTGGGAGCGCCTCTGAGTAGACTTCTTGAACGGGGGCTATGTAAATTTTCGAAATGAATGAATTGATTAATTATGTACCACCCCTTAAGAGTTGAGTATGCCATACCCAACTCCTGCTGGAAAGGACGGTTTTAAGGCTGTGGTAAAATACATCTGAGCAAATCATCATGTATTATGAGTTTGGTACTATGGTTGGTTGGTTGGTTGGTGCTTTCGGCTCGTAGAGCCCTAGCGACCACCATGACAAGCGACTCTTCGCCTCTCGCCATGATGGTTTTCTTGGCAGGATACAGAGGTGGTTTGCCATTGCCTTCCTCTGAGACAATTATGGGTGAGCAACTTGTCCAAGGTCGCTACGCAGTGGCTTGAGGTAGATTCAAGAACATACCGCCATACCACCTCGTCCCATACCCTGCAGGAGCAGGGGGTTGTTTTAGGCTAACCCATAGCCGGATGCAGATTCACGTCATGCCCAGGACCTGCCGGCTGCAGTTTAACGTCATACCCAGGACACGGCTGCAGTTTAACGTCATACCCAGGACACTTGGTACTATGAGTAGACTTGAATTGTGCTAGAAGGGTTTGATCCCTTTTGCCAGCTTCTGATTCGTGAATGTGATAGCTGTTTGCTGAACCGTGGCACTGGTGGGAGCCGCATATTTCATCACGCACCTGATGATGATGATGATGATGATGATGATGATGATGATGATGATGATGATGATGATGATGATGA
Organism: Lumbricus terrestris; assembly: GCA_949752735.1. Taxonomy (NCBI): domain Eukaryota; kingdom Metazoa; phylum Annelida; class Clitellata; order Crassiclitellata; family Lumbricidae; genus Lumbricus; species Lumbricus terrestris. The sequence goes on from OX457046.1 coordinate 21,774,776, forward strand.
TGATGATGATGATGATGATGATGATGATGATGATGATGATGATGATGATGATGATGATGATGGTGGTGTGATGGTGTGATGGTGGTCGTGGTGGTGGTGGTGGTGGGGCGGACGGCGACGACGACGATGATGATGATGTTTTCTGCATGTCCACTAGCTTTTAAGCCACCCGGGGATGAGTTCGAGTGAGGTGGCTTCCTGTTGCTTTCCTCACAAAGAATTATGGGTGAGCAGCTTGCCCATGGTTGCTGCACAGTGGCTAGAGGTAGATTCGAACCTGCGACCCTTCGGTTACAAGGCACAGAACATATTGCTACACGGCCACATTCCCCCCGCCTCCCCCCCCGATTAGCGAGTGATAATAAGGCAGTTAAATGAATCTATTTGCAGTCGAGAGGTTGCGTAAGCGTTCGGAGGAGACGAAGACGAACCTGACGCAGAGAAATGCGAAACTCGAAGACATGCTGCTCGAGTGTCGCCAGTTCGAGCAGATGAACATCGAGTTCGAGCGATGGATTATTTCGTTGGAGGAGGAATACACAGCGCAGCACGCCACAGTCGGTCACACGATCACTGCCCTAGAAGAACTGATCGAGGCTAACAAGGTCAGTACGTATGTTTAATTAGTATGTAACGAGGTCAGTACCTCTGTTTAATTAGTATGTAACAAGGTCAGTACCTCTGTTTAATTAGTATGTAACAAGGTCAGTACCTCTGTTTAATTAGTATGTAACAAGGTCAGTGCATCTGTTTAATTAGTATGTAACAAGGTCAGTACCTCTGTTTAATTAGTATGTAACAAGGTCAGTACCTCTGCTTAATTAGTGTGTAACAAGGTCAGTTGGTCTGTTTAATTAGTATGTAACAAGGTCAGTTGGTCTGTTTAATTAGTATATAACAAGGTCAGTACCTCTGCTTAATTAGTGTGTAACAAGGTCAGTACCTCTGCTTAATTAGTATGTAACAAGGTCAGTACCTCTGCTTAATTAGTATGTAACAAGGTCAGTACCTCTGCTTAATTAGTATGTAACAAGGTCAGTTGGTCTGTTTAATTAGTATGTAACAAGGTCAGTACCTCTGTTTAATTAATATGTAACAAGGTCAGTACCTCTGTTTAATCAGTATTTACTGGTTGGTCAGATGTCTACCCAACTGAACGTTGGCTTAAAAACGATTGAGTTGAGATGCTTCGTCATGTAGATTATCTGATTGACGTCAGTCCTTTTCCCCCACCCCTGCCTCTCCCTTCATTCCTCCTCCCTCTCTACCCCAACCCTCCTCTCCCCTTATGTATCTTCATCCCTACCTCCCTTCATCCCTTTATCCCTGCATATCTCCAGCCATGCATCCATCTCTCCATTTCTGCCTCCCTCCATCCCGGTCTCCTTCAAACCTTCCCCACTCCTGTCCCTCCATTCCTGCCTCCCTCCGTCCTCCCCTCTGTTTCTGCCTCCCACCCACCCACTTCAAACCCTCCCCTCACACTCTTGTCCCTCCATCCCTGCCTCCTTCCCTCCATCCCTGCCTTCCCCTCTGTTTCTCCCTCCCACCCACTTCAAACCCTCCCCTCACACTCTTGTCCCTCCATCCCTGCCTCCTTCCCTCCATCTCTGCCTCCCCCTCTGTTTCTCCCCACCCACTTCAAATCCTCCCCTCACACTCTTGTCCCTCCATCCCTGCCTCCTTCCCTCCATCTCTGCCTCCCCCTCTGTTTCTCCCCACCCACTTCAAATCCTCCCCTCACACTCTTGTCCCTCCATCCCTGCATCCCTCCCTCCCTGCCTCCAACCATCCCTCCTTTCCTCCATTCCTCCTCCATCCTTCTCGGTCTCATACCCTCCATCCTGCGCTGAACTGGTGTTACCACCGTTCGTCCATTCGTCCATCACTCACTCCATTCCTCCTCCACCCTTCCATCCAACAATCTTTCCATCCCTGTGTAGCTCCAACTCTCCATCGTCGGCCTGTAACTTGACAGATGAATTAAATAAAGACGGACATTTTTCTTCGATTTCATTGTATGAAACCAAATCACCGGTAGTACTCAGACTCCCAAACCCGATAGTTGGATGAAGATGTCTTCCAAAACATCTAAGCATCACATGTACGTATGCTCACTTGTTATAGCACCCCTTCAAGAATTCTACTCAGAAGCGCTCCCGACTACAGCGCAGTACACTGAATCGGAGTTTCACGCCAGAGCGCATGAGCAATTGCGAGTGAAGGACTTGCTTAGGGTCCCTACGAGGCGGCTTGAAATTGACATGTAGTTGCATGGAAAGACAGAATTTGCAGAAATGATTTTGTTTGCTCAATGACAGAGCTCTGTTTGTAATGAAGATCTGGTCAAGAAATCGACTACCGTAAGAAATGGGATTTTCTGTGTATTGGTCTTAATCTCAAAAGTGACAAAAATGAGTTTGTATATTTTTTGCTAAAAATGACAAGCAATCATTTCTGTTTAAAATGCCGAAAAAATTATTATTCTGTCTCAATTGGTTCCAGAGATATGAATTATAATGGGATGACTTAATCGAATAAGACCATAACATTTACGCTTGAAATGGACCTTTAAAATGTGTTTAAAATCCTAAAAAAATGTGTATCTGTCATACAAAATGCTTACATTTGTCGCGAAAGAGGTCAAATAATATTAAATCAATATATTTTTTATGTAATATATGATCTTGTCTACTGATATTATGCGAAAAAACTGATAATCGGAAGATTTACGCCTGATTGGTGTTTTATCGAATTTCCTCTGTTTTATCAAAGGCGACTTCCGCCTCCTTATGCCAGAGCAGGTCACAAATATCGAATGAATGGATGAATAGTTAGATTGATGGTAAGAGTTGTTATTTTGTTGTTGCTTGACCTTGACTTTCACAGAGACTGCAGCTGGAGGCCAGTCCATGGCAGAGTCGAGTGGATTCGCTGCACAGCATGGCGGACAAGCTGGTGGAGGAATACCAGTCGGATGATGGAACGAACCTCAAGTCACTTCTGGATCGTACGGATGAACGCTGGAACAGTCTCTTGACCAGGTAAGATGAATGAATAGATGGATGGATGGTGGGTGGGTGGGTGGTGGGTGGGCGGGCGGGCGGGCGTGGGTGGGTGGGTGGATTGACGGATGGACGGACGGACGGATGGATGGATTACATGATTGTTTTACTCTGTATGATGGATGATAAAACAGTGAACGAGTAGGTGAACCGATAGATGGATAGATGAAACTGATGGATGGATTGCCCTACGGAAGGATGATGATGATGAATGCACGGGCAGTGCACTTGGTTAGTTGAGTGGGTCAATTGATTGATTGATTGATTGATTGATTGATTGATTGATGAATTGAATGTAGGTGACGGTGACCTTTCTGGTAACCAGTAGTACAGACTACATCTCAGCTGGATAGACCATGTTTGCTGGTTTACGCCTGTTTCCATGTTTTGAGAAGATTCGCTGTTTTCATGTTAAACTGAAAGCTGTTGATCTCACGTTGATGAACGCTGCTTTCCGTGTTTTCGTCGTGGGTGGCTGGGAGCCCTTGATGTAACCAACTGCCCTCCTTTAATTGTTATTCTAGTTTAGGAAATGAGTTTTCTGTTTTTGCCATGTAGGCGATTTATGTATTTGTGTCCAGAATCAGAAGCCTGTGTGTGATGGACTGGAAATATGTGTGCGCCTAATGTTTGGTATAAACCACAAAATAATTATATCTCTGAGTGGGTGAATGTAAACAGTGGGGTGTAATTTTAGAAATTGTTGACGGGTGCATGAAATTGTTGATTTCTAATCTGCGTATACAATTCCTTTGTAATTTCTGAATTTTGATGACAGGATGTTTGTGTTTTGCTGTACATTAATTGCCATTAGGTGACAATCGTGTAATTAATTTGTCCCTAGTGGTGTGAACTTCTGCCTAAAACTGATTTGTTTATTTTCTTTATATGCACAGTATTGCACACATATACCGGTAAGCACATTTCTGCGGTGAGGATATTTGCATTCATTAGCTGCACTCATCATTGGGTTAATAAAATCAATGTGTTGCTACAATGTGCTTTTGCCTAGGACATAAAAGTAGTAAGTAAGAAATTTTTCATTATTTTATTGCTCCCAAATAAGCGCAAGATAATTTTGAACAGTTCAAAACAACAAAATACGACAAAAGAAACTGGTCATTGATAAAACAGTGCATGGAGACATTGGGCAACTTTGAAGGAAGATAAACCTGCTAGTTAGGTGCCCTAAATGCAAGGTCATCTCTGAAAGATGTTGGAGATCAACAATTGGTTGATCAGTAGCAACAAACGTAATAAAAAGCAAGACTAAATGACAATTAATTTCTGTAAGACTGGATATTATTTTTTGCTATGTGTGCTCAGATTAATGTTTAACGTGAGAGGATGTCGGCTGTTGTGAAGTAAAAGTATTTGTATGCTGCAGACTGGTATAAATTTGATCCACACCTAAAACTGCATTTCACATTGCATCCATGCTCCCCTCAAATTCATTGTTTACTTCTGATCTTGCAAACATGCTTTCTCCTCGTTTCTTCATAACCTTCATTCCTTGCATTGTTCATTCCTTGCATCAATTCTTCATTCCTTGCATTGTTCATTTCTTGCATTGTTCGTTATGATGTCTGCTTATCACAAGAACCATTATTACATTGCTTTTCATTTCTACGTAAATCATTTCCGGCATAGCAATAAGCCCAGTGCAATTACTTGCATGGATATCTGGGGTAAGATCAGCAATTATGCCAGAAGATAAATTTTCCATCCTTCTTTAGACAAGAATGAGTTGCAGCAGCGATCACAAATGGCAAAGACTCCTTCAGAGATCTGTGGCCTGCTTTGCAGCAGCTTGGCTGTGTTACGGCGCCATATAAATTGTTGCCATTGGCTCAGACTATTTCTTGTAGTCATTATCTCTAAGCACTATAAACATAGCAATTGAACAGAATTCTTCCACCTTGCATTGAGCAATGCCAAAGTTTATTCTGGTTATTTCTTTGTCAAATAAACATAGCAATTGAACAGATTCTTCCACCTTGCATTAAGCAATGCCAAAGTTTATTCTGGTTATTTCTTTGTCTATTAAGCCATATTTTGTAATACAGATCTTTACTCATGAGTCTTCAGCTCGTGCTCTTTCAAAATGTGCTCTTTGACACAATAAGAATCATTAAACTCAGTGCATTTTCCTATTAATTAAAAACCGTTCTGTCTTTTGGACTCATCTTTGGCTACAACAAATAAACCAGATTCTAACCCAAGTTTTATTTCAATGCCAAAACTGTTTGGACTGTACAAGAGAATTTTGGCTAACTAGAATTGGAAGACTTTGGCATCACAATTGTATCCCCAGTTCCAGCATCTTGGCTATTGTCAGCTCCAATTCTTCAGCTGTTCTCTTCTCATACTCCCATCTCAGTTAATTTAAATATAAGGTACTGATCTTGTAGCACTGAATGACAATCGTTACCTTTTATTGCATGCACTGACATCGCTAGATCTAGTACACAGCTGTATATGCACTTCCCTTGCTGTTACTAGACGTAAAATTCGGAATTTTATTGCACTTGCTTCTGTCTTGGAGGAAGCAATCTTTGGGAAATTGCTCTGGGGACATGACCAGAGAGGAAAGTCATTGACCCCATATGTGTGCTTACTTGTGGGGCACGGTGGTGTAGTAGTGGGTTTGGTGCCTTGGAACCGGAGGGTTCCAGGTTCGATTCCACCTCAAGCCACCGCTTAGGGACCTTGAGCAAGTCCGTCACTCTCAATTGCTCGTGTGCTTCAGCATGAAATTTCAATGCTGTGTCTACGCTGTAGTAGGGAGCGCATCTGAGTAGAAAGCTTGAGGGGTGCTATATAGCAAATGCGAGCAATAAACATATCATTATTATGTATGCACTGTGCAAAACTTAGCATATCATGCATCAATCAATCGTAATTTATATAGCGCCCTTCAATGCATAATTAGTAATTACATAGGCTCAACAGTTTTCCTTTAAAAATGTGTTGTTTAGAAGAATAGTTTTTACAAAAACCTTGAGATAGATTGTCAATGAGTACTGTTACCTTTTTAAGTTGAGTTCTTAAAATGTAGGTTTACTTGTACTTAACTGCTTGGCAGCACATCACAGTTCTCTGGACGGCATACCGTAGTCATTTTGTAATGTCGTTTCCATTTGCTGTGTGGTTGAATAAAAGCGCAAATAATTCACCAGACGACCTGTACAGGTGTGCCAGACAACATGAAGGATAATAATTTGCGATACCTACTTTCAGCGGACAGAGAGGTTCGTTTGTTCCATTACGGTGACATTCGCACACAGAAAGACGGATGACAAATGCAGACGTAATTTCTATGGTCCTTCAGGGTGTGCTCAATCGTGTAGAGCAGAGGTTCTCAACCAGTGTGTCGCGACACACCGGCCACGAATAGACCGGCGGTATGTCGCGTAAAAATGGTGTGTCGCGAAGAATTGGTGTGTCGCGAAAAATCTAGGAGCAGAAATCCCGTTAATTATTGGGCCAAACAATTAACGTGGACTCGTAGAGTCATAAAACGACGCAGAGTCGTAGATTAAGATTGTTGGAATTTATAATTTTAGAGTCATTAGAAACTAAAAAGCATTCGGTGTCAACATTCTCATTCATAATAACTTTTATCAATTTAAGATTCATAAGCTATTTTAACTTTAACGTAGGATTTATTTTGTTTGAACGATATTGACATAATGACGATTGCATGGTGTGTCGTCAAATTTGGTTGCAAGTTTAGGTGTGTCGCGTGCGGAAAATGGTTGAGAACCTCTGGTGTAGAGGTCAGCTCGGTGATGATGAGTATAGTGATGATGGTGACCACTGTTGGTGGAGAGGTGAGGCGTCGAGCAGCGGCGCCCCCAGGATTTTTTCTTGTATGCACAGCCAAGGGCGGATACATAAATTTTCGTCAGGGTTGCCGGAAAAACTGATGACCTTTTTATTTTAGTTATCAGCCTCGAATTTCCCAAAAACATACCTTTTCCATCCGCCGAAAAAAAACTGATGACCTTTTTATTATATTGAGGCTACAAAAATGCACTTTATATGCATGGCTTCCTCCGAGCTAGTTTAAGGGATTACCATTCTTCAGTTGATGTTATTAGTTATGTTTATTACTATTATATGGATATTATTATGATCCATCCATTATTATTATTATTGTTATTATTATTAATACATGGATATTATTATGGTCCACGATCTATCTATCTATTGTTATTATTATTGTTATTATTATTATAAAGCACCGAGAACGAACATGTGGCTCTAGAATCAAGTGCCATACAGAATGAAACAAAGTGCGGTCACCGATCTTTTGGAGCATCACTTGATCACGGACACTCGAGACACTTGGACTAATGTATATTTACAGCATGCTCATCAAACTCTTATTCATTCGTTGATTGGGGAGATTTATATAGCGCCCCTTCAAGGGCACTACTCAGGAGCGCTCCCAATCCAACTTCGGCTGAAGAGGGCGGTTTTAAGACTGATAAAACGCATCTGTGCAAGCCATAGGCATAAGGCATATAGACAATGGAAGCCCATTCCATACCATGGGGGGGGGGGGGCATTAACAACAAGCACGGTGCTGTCTAAGAGCAGTTCATGCCCGTGGAACGAGGAGCTCTGTGCTGCTATGAAACTTCAGATTATATATCTTATACTGTTTGGCAGTGCATAAAGTGTGAAAAAAGAATTGCCTTAACTTTCCAGTATGTGCTGGCGAAATAAGTGGCAGGACTGCATTCAGATTTGAAAATAAGTGCATGGACGTCGTCCAGCCACACTTTAAGCTCTGCTGTTTGGGTTTAATATAATTTGTTTTTTAAAATGTGTTTCTTCATTGATAAATGATGAAGTTCCAGTCATTGGAATTGCACAACTGTGGCAGGCAGCATCCAGTGCTAACTAAGTATTGTTTGGCATATACGGCAAGTGATAGCGTTGGCCCCCAACAGAAATTTAGGAGTTTTAACGAAGAGCTATGACTTTGAGAACTGTATGCAGAACAGAAATTGATGTCACAACATTCATTCATTATTCATTTACTAAGTGAATTTGTATAGCGCCTCTTCGAGGGGGCTACTCAGAGGTGCCCCCAACCTCAGTGCAGCCAAATAAAACTGTCTTAAGGTGAGAGAGAAATGCCTGAGAAGGAGTTCTGGAAAGGTATCGGAGCGTCAATGGGAGGCCATTCCAGGTTGAGGGTCCTACCACCGAGAAGGTGCGGCTCTGCATAGTAGAAGCACGAGCAAAAGGGAATGAGAGCAGACTATGTTCCACAATACTACGACACTTACACCAATAGTTTGAAACAAAACTTTTCTATCCTTGATAGCGCAACTTGCCCATTCTTAGCTAGGCCATCTTCGGCATTTTCTCCGCACCACGGCCACCTTGAGCAAGGCTCGAATCTGCATGTATCTGATCATTGACAGACTATATTACATTACATCACATTATATTATATTATATTACATCACATTATATTACATTATATTATATTACATCACATTATATTACATTATGGTACATTATATTACTGATGTAATATCAGTGCGACCATGGTATATTACATTATATTACATTATATTACATCACATTATATTACATTACGGTACATTATATTACATCGCATTATATTACATTACATTATGTTACATTACATTATGTTACATTACATTATGTTACATTACATTATATTACACTACATTATATTACATTACATTATATATTACACTACATTACATTACATTATTCCAGTTGGTCATCTGCATCTTATTGCTTTTATGTTCGGATGCATGGTGTACTGGCCATCTGTTCTGCAGGGAGTTTGCGGAAAACAGATGGATTTTGCTGCTGCTGCAGCAGCTTCTGCCATTGCTGCTGCTGCTGCTGCTGCTGCTACTGATGCTGTGTATGTGGCACTTTGTGCTAATTGATATGATGTGTAGACTGTAGAGGCCACCTGTGGCTTTGCAGTTTGCCCTCAACCGGATTTATGCCGTTCGGACAGATGAATTCATCGTTTGTGGTTTTCAATACTGGGGAGTAGGATGCTATTTACTTACTTTGTATAGTGCTCAATCAGTTGTATGTCTGTGTTTTTCGACTGTCTTAGAATTCATGCAGGACAGATCTATATATGTGCATGAACATTTTGACTTTCGTATCTTGACTGAAATGGTGCTAGCAATATTTTGTTTTTTAGTTTAGAGTCAGAAATAGGAGAGTACAGAATGTAAGGTGTGTAAAAACATAACTATAATTAAGAGGTATACATAATCGTTTAATTCATGAAAAAGTGCAGTATGACACACCTGGTAAATAGTGACGCTAAGAAAAATAAAATGGAAACAGTTTCTAAAAGAAATGTTGCCTGAATTGGGGCATAGGTTTTTGAATGCAACGTTATCGCAGATGTTTGATTACTTTGGGGTTTGTAAGAAAACCTGTGGATGTCATCAATGTTTCAACATTTGTCTGTGTGATTCGCGTTCAAGGCGGTTACTGTGTATGTAGGGACCTTTTAAAGCAAGTCCTTCACTCACAATTGCTCTGCAATACAATTGCAGTTGTGTCGTCGAGGTGTGTGTACTTCTGAGTGGTGTAAGGAGTGTGATTTCAAATTTCAATTGTATTGTATTGTCACTTGTTGGCTTTTGTAAATGTAAGTGTACACTCTAACTTTCAAAAGTTAGTGCTGTGTGGATTCTGATCTTTGTGTCACACGTGGTTGTGTTTGTCCTTTGCTTGTTTGTTTTGTTTGTTTGTATGTGCACTTGTTATAGCGCCCCTTCAAGCTCACTACTCAGAGGCGCTCCCGACTGCAGAGCAGACACTGCATCAGAGTTTCACGTCGAAGCGCTGAGCAATTGCGAGTGAAGGACTTGCCCAAGGTCCCTACACGGCGACTTGAGATGGATTCGAACCTAGAACCTTCCGGCTTCAAGGCAACGACGCCACAACTACACCACCGTGCCCCACGATATTATTTAATATTTTATATTTAATATTATTTTCATTCATTCATTCATTCCGAAAATTTATATAGCGCCCCTTCAAGAAACCTACTCAGAGGCGCTCCCAGTCCAGCCACAGCTAAAAAGATAGGTCTTGAGCAACTTGTAGAAAGCAGGGAAATTATTCCGAGGCAGTAAGCGTAGTGCAAGTGGGAGCCCATTCCATGTGGACGGGCCAACAACCGAGAAGGCTCGACGCTGTCTGGTAGCAGAGCGGGTTCGAGGGACCAGCATTTGTGTGATGAGTTTGTTGTAATTTCTTTTGTGCAGGCTTACAAACCAGGCGAAGTTGCTGCAGAATGCGCTGAACTCCATCTACCGATTCGACGCTGACCTCAAGGACTTCTTTCTCTGGCTGACAAAAGTCGAGATCGTTTTGAAGCATCACGACGAACTGATGTCAAACGACAATACAATGTCAGACGACGTTCAGAGCAAACAGGTTCATCAGGCGTTCAAGGCAAGTTGTGATCTCGCCTGAAGTCATTTAAACAAGGCAATGCCTAGTGCAAAGGCAAGTTGCAATATCTCTATGATTTGAGCGCCTCTGAGTAGAGATCTTGAAGGGGCGCTATATAAATTTGTGTTTGATTGATTGATTGATTGATTGATTGGTTGGTTGGTTGATTGATTGATTGATTGACTGATTGATTGATTGATTGATTGATTGATTGATTGATTGATTTATACAATGCATTGCCTAGTGTAAAGGCAAATGGCAATCTCTGCTTTGGTTATGCAGTACATTGCCTAGTGCAGAGGCAAGTTGCAATCTCTCTATGATTTATACAATTTAATGTCTAGTGCAGAGGTGTAAAACCTTTTTTAAGGAGAGCCAGTGGCAATATTTTCTAGTAAATGGCAGGCAGTCCAGTGTGCCTGAGGCACTGAGCAAAATGCGTTAGGGCACTGGTTCCCAACCCGTGACCCACGGGCCAAAAGTGGCCCGCCAGGCCTCAAAATATGGCCCTTGTCCCTCAAAGAATTAACAAGAATATATGACAAAATGTGGCATTTTGGACAGTATAAACATTCTATTTTGATTCAATTATAACAATTTTATATGCTGTGGTTAATTGAATCTTAGCCTTGTGGCCCCTAATGGCCTTCAACTGAGAAAAAGTGGCCCTCTTGTCCTCCAACTTAGGAAAAGTGGCCCTAAAGTCAAAAAAGGTTGGGAACCACTGCATCAGGGGTTGGAGAGGTCATGGTGAATCGAGTCTTGATGAGTAGCATGCAAGAACCCAAATTAGGCTTTTAAAATTGTAATTTTGATCTTTATTATTAGTGATGAGCATTACAGTAGTGTCTAGGTAAGGCTCAGTGGGTTGGGTAAAACATCCTCATTTGACCAGAAATTACCTGTGGGCCAGTTATTTTACACCTCTAGTTTAGTGCATCATTTAAACCTAATGTGACTGATGGCACATCACATATCGTTGATAAGTGGTCATCTTCCCATTTTGGCAGATAATTACAAATAGACATTTATTATGAGCCGACCTGCTGGTGCTTGGTAGCTTTAACAGCAGTGCCAGCCAGCATTCACAAAGATCAGGTTTTGTGTGTGAATTTTTATAAATCTGAGAAGCCTGCTGACTTGGGGTAATTAATGTACCACCCGTTTGTAGAGAAGAATTAGCAAAAGCAGTGGTGCCGCGGTGGAAGATCTCAATACGATTTGCATAGGTTGAGACATTGCAGTGCATGCTGGGGTGAAAGTCGTCGGCACATGTGTGTACTCAGTGCGCTGCAATATGCAAATGAAATGCATTTGCTACACAGATGAGACAAAGACAGATGTCTGGCGTTTGGGATGAGATGCTGTAGCCGTGACCTGTTCATCAGTTGGTTAAAGGAAGTTCGCCGATGACATTGAGGTTCGAAGAGAATGTAAATGTAATCGCAAATTTATATAGCGGCTGTGTTATGGCTTCGACCCTGAGGGTGATATCCTTCACCACCGCTACTCCACGTTTATATTGCGACCGAGCCACCCGCAGTAAAGATCCGAGAAATTAATCTCTGACCGACCGGGAATCGAACCCGGGCCGCCGGCGCGGCGAGCGGGCTACCAACCCACTCGGCCACCGAGGATCTCTGAGAAGAGAAGCGAGTTGCTTACGGAACATCGAGCAACAAGTAATGGAAATCAAACTCAATTTCTTCGGACGAATTTGCGGGATGAATAGCAACGGGCGGCGGCTTATGCGAGCCGCATTTCGAATGATGGACGGCATATGGCTCAGAGGTTGACTGAGAATGGAATGGCTAAGCGTCGCTGAGGATCTGTGCAATCGCTTGTTGGACAGAAGCTGGTTGTGAAAGAAACTGAGGTGTTCAATAGACAACGACACAGACGGGGTATTAGCCGTGTGGACTTAGAGAAAGAAGAACAAGGGATAAATACAAGATTAATAAACTGAGCAGGCATTACGGTAATGGATGTCTGTGCAGTAACAGCTGTATAGCTATTAACAGCTGTATAGCTATTAACAGCTGTATAGCTTTTAACAGCTGTATAGCTATTAACAGCTGTATAGCTATTAACAGCTGAGCAGGCATGCATTACTGTAATAGTTGTCTGTGCAGGAACAGCTATAATATAATAATAATATTCTCTTTATTCAACAATCCGGTTGACAGACCGCAACCGGTTACAGTGTACAATTATGCAGTTTGAACAATTCACAAGAACGCAGATCACAGAATACACAATACACAAATCTTAACAGAACAGACAGCTTGCAATACATGGCACTAATAGCAGCCTACAAAGCATGTCCGCCCAACGGGGGCTCGAACTCGCTACCTCTCGGTCTCTATGCCAGTGTGTTATCCATTACTCTATAGGCCCCCCAGAAATTTGCGCCAGAAAAAGTGAAAATTTGCGGAAAATTTGCGCCAGAAAAAGTGAAAAATTGCGCCAAGAAATTGCAAAAAACGCGCACCAAAAAACAACAAATTTTCGCATATTAATAACTAGTTTTCTGCTTCTCCTCAACCACCCCCGATGGAACTGCAGTCTGCGATCGTTTCCTGTGTTTAGCTGTCTCAAGGTGGCTGATAACCGACGATTTTCTTGTGTGATCAATTACCAGATTGCACATACTGCAGAACAGCAGACCTCCATCTTCATGAGTAACGTTTATAAATTCTTTCGCTCGATCACGAGCAGAAACACTGGAGCTATGCGACGGGTCACGCACGTGGTTTCGTGGCTCCTTTGTGAACGCATTGTCTAACGTATTTTGTCGCATCGCGGTTCTAGAAGAATTTACCGTTTGAGTACGCGCAATATTTACAGAATTATCTTCTTTAACTACAGATTCCTCGATAGTCTCGATAACTTCGATGCTATCGTCCCACTCCGTGGTCGCCATTTTTTCAGTTGTTGTCTAACGCAACGTAGACTAATGCTGTCGTTGCGATGTTGAATTTGCCGCGCATCACAATGACGATTTAGCCATTGAAAGCCCAAAATTTGCGCGCAAATCGCGGACATTGTTAAAATTTGCGCGAAAATCGCGGACATTGCTAAAATTTGCGCACTTGCGGGTTTATAAAAAAAATTGCGCGAAAGTTGCGCGGCGCAAGATCGCAAATTTCTGGGGGCCCTAACTCTACCAGGCCCCCCCTTCTGTACATCCATTAATTGCTGAGCAGGCTGGGAGTGGACAGATTGCATTATTTTATTGAGATGTGGTCAGAAAACCTGGATTTTAAGAAACTGACAGTTGTAACCAACCTCCATTAAAACTCCTTAAATGCCCCTTCTTTGACTATGCAGTCTTTCATTCCATAAATAGGGGCCTGAAAGGCAAACAGACTATGACGACTCGTCTATTTTTCTAGCTTGAAAATGTGCTAATATTAATAATAATAATAATAATAACGACAATTTCTATTGCACCATAACACAGCACATGCTGTTACAAGGGTGCCTCTACAAACACAATCAGATGCACACCTTAGAAGAAAGATATGTATTTGGATTTTAAGTGCTGTATGCATTTACTATTTTAATTTCGAGTAGGTCAAACCAGGTGTGTATCACATCATGATTTATACAGCACCTATTGCTGAATGGATGCATTAGGAAAATTGACATCTGTTCTGTATTTCATGACAGAATAAGGGCTGTAGAGACAACGAGAAAATGCTACGTATTTACAAATATGATAACTGTGCAGACAATCTCAAACAGGCTGCAACTCTTGGTTATTCTGAGCTAGCCTACTCGATTAGCTTCTGTAGCTCTATTGAGGCAATGCAATTTATGCTTCAAAGAGTGACACAAAAAGAGAAAGAGAGAGAAAGACAGAAACCAGTGGAGGGAAAGTGAGATGTTCACATTGCTGCTGGTAGTGGTGATGATGATGATGATAACAGTGAAAATCATGATGGTTCATCAGTAATGTGATGATGAAATCATAATGAATAAGATCAAGGTAGTGGTAGTGGTGGTGGTGGTGATGGTGGTGGTCGTGCTTGTGGGGTTCGTGGTCGTGCTTGTGCTGGTGCTGATGCTGATTATAATGAGAGTGGATTGCAATGATAAGGTGCTTTCGCATTGGTATTGGACTACTCATAGATGTAAAAAACGATGGAAACGGAATAAAAAACGGTAAAAAACGTCGTTTTTTTCGAAAAAATAAAAAACGACAAAAAAACGATAAAAAACGGAAACGGTAAATAATTTGACTTTGCTACATCTAAAACCGCATTTCAACCTTGAACACATTGATTGGGAACCTACTACACGCAGGCTATCTCTTAAATGATGATGTTAAACGATGAAATAATGACTTTAATTAGCTGAATCCTTGAGAGTTGGCGGAGAACATAAGGAATATCAGAAAAAATTTAAATTAAGGAAAATAATAACAGAAAGTAAATGAATAAATAAAGTTAAAGAAAAAATAAAAAACGATAAAAAACGATGGGAAAAATAAAAAACGAAAAAAACGAGGTTTTTTGGGAGAGAATAAAAAACGAAAAAAACGTTTTTTACAACTATGGGACTACTCACTAATTCCTCATCATTTTATTAGCTTAGGGTACATAAACATTTGCCTTTGTGGTTAAGATCCTTCCAGGATCTAGTGTCAGGGCAGTTTTATTGAGTGTCTGCATGGGCCGTTCTGTAGGTACCGGGTGAACTTCGACATATTGAGCGTGGAACGAAGATAACAGCTTCGTCGTCACGAAATAAATCGGGGTTCAGTGACGCCGAGACAAATAGCGGCGTCACAGGGTTGCGGCAAAATTGTATTGAAAATCAATGCACCTCTTAGTCCGTCCGCTTAGACTCGAATGATTCCGACCGGCTTCTTGGCACGGCTGTGTGTGCAGAGTAGCATCGTGTGGCGTTTTGATGGACGATGAGCGATGAATCCAGACAAACGGTGTTTGAGGGGGTGTGGAATGATGTGGCTTAATTATGGGCCGCAATGCATCCTGGGAAACGATCGATTTGCAACTGCACACACGAAGGAGTGTTCGTTTGCGTATATTTCTGGACATGCAACGTAGATTGAGGCCATTACGGTAAGAGACGTAAGCTGTCTGATGGCCAAGCCATTGATGAATGCAGCCAGACACTTATCGGGCGACCCTAAAAGACTACTTTAGTGTCTGGGTGTAAGCCACAGGAACTTGTTTACGGCCGTGGAATTCATGCCGGTGAGCACTCGGTCGTGGTGTCGTCGCAGGGCATTGCTTCAAGTGTCTGGTTATGACAGGCTCATCTGCGCTCGGCTATTAACAAATTGGCCGAACGTGGGCTCGGAGGAGCGGCGGAGAGAAGTCCCGCGAGCAAATATTATTTCTCCACTCGTTCGGCCGGTCGGATGAGGCTCTCCGTGGCTGGAATTATTAATTACTGTCCACCCGTCTCGCGGGTCCATTAGTGCAGATGTCGTGTGCAATAAAAACACGGCCTGCTTTTCCATTCGAGCGCCCTTGCATCGTCGTTCATCTCGGGTTTAGTTTGAGTTGCTGTTGCAATTATTGGCTCTTCAGAGTCGTATGACGCAAGATTTTACTCTGCGGTAATCGAATGGCCAGCACACATTGCTTTGGTAAACTGTCGGGTTAGTTAGAATATGCATCTAATGTCTATTTATGTATATATATATACACCGTGATTCAAAAAAAGTAAGCCAAATTGTTTTTCACATATCTTTTTATCCGTTCAACTTTATCTCGTGGAATTTTGGAATCATATTCTTGGTCCAATTCTCTAAATATTTGGAAAATTTTAGCGTGATATGTTATCATTCATTAGAGATATTTGAATAACAGTTTGGCTTACTTTTTTGAATCACGGTGTGTATATATATAAATGTGTGTGTGGGTATATATGTGTATATGTATGTATAATTGTGCATGTAATATATTCATTCCAGAATTTATATAGAGCTTCTTCAGGAGGCTACTCAGAAGCGCATCCGACTCTAGCATGGCAAAAGGAAGCTATTTTGAGTTTAATTAAAGAATGCTGGAGTAAGAACCCCAGAAAGTTAACGTGTGGGAGCCCATTCCAGACAACTGGGCCCACCACAGAAAAGGCTCTAGTCAAGTACATGATGAACGGGGGAAAAACCAAACCTCTGCAATAACTATAGAAATTAACACCAAACATGTAAAAAATATTATTGAGAATAAAACTTTTTCATTCCCAAATATAAACTTAATTAGTTCTTATAATTATGCGCTGAAGGAGGACATTTTGAACACGCATTATGACTAACAAATGATAGTTATCTGATTCATGTCCTTTAACCTGAAGTTTCTCCAAGTTTTATTAAAATGCACAAATTATTGTACATTTTATCGTAGCAATAGGAGAGGTTTGATTTTTTTCTGTTCACCGTGTACATATGGCCTGATTACATGATACCTTTGACTTAGTGCATCACTTAACCTAATGTGACCAACATCACATCACATAAATTCATTCATAATGGTATTTATATAGCACCCGTTCCAGGTTACTAGGCCTACTCACAAACATTCCTGACCCAACCTGATTTATGCCTAGATTTTGGTATGCCACCATTAAGGACAGATTGTGACTGATTATTGCATGATAGGGTTAAGCTCGCATAGATATTTCTATATTAGGTGCTTTTTTGTTGTATTATATTTTTGTTGTACAATATTTCATTTATTTTATTTTATTGTGTGTGTGTGCAATTTATAATGTGAGTTGATGTATGTGATGTTTTTCTTGTGTTATGTTTTGCTGTCCGAGTTATTCGTTCATAATTCAGTTCTCCTGAATTTATTGGCCACCTCAGTGAACTATTTCAAATCTCTTAAATCTTATCTGTTTGCTAAGGCTTATCCCGCAGTTAGCCGTTTGTGAAGCGCTCCTTATGGCGGTATGGCCGTGTTGCAACACCATATAAATTTCCATTATTATTATTATTATTATTATTATTATTGATATTATTATTATTCACTTATCAATTAAATCGATTTGTTTGTTTTTCATTTTCTGGCTTTCATTCTAGTCGCTCTGCTTCTTCTTATTAAGTCTGCCTTCTCTCGAAGTCATCGTCGTCGACATTCATCGCTGCTTCTGGTTCTTGCTTCTGGTTCTTGCTTCTGTCAGGGATCGTCGTCGTCGTCGTCTGCAAAGATTTTCCATCGTTTCAGTGCATTTGTCACTGACCGTCGTTTTTTATTTGATTGCTATTTCAACTGCCATGCTTTCCTGCTTCCTCTTTCTACCATGTGTCTCACTTCAGTTTATTTATGGTCCCATAATGCACATCAATATATATATATAAATTATATATATATATATAATGGTGCATATGTATAATATGTATATATGTATGGGTACATATATACATGTATTGGTAGAAATTTATATGTAGGCCTATAATTGTATATATTGGTATATATATTTATATATATTATATAATATATATTTATATATTATATATATATGGTACATATATAAGATGTATATGTATGGGAATATATATTTGTATTGGCAGAAATTTATATGTGTATTGGTATATATATATGTTATATGATAAATATATATTATATGTATATCAGTATAAGTCTGAAGTATCTACAAATCTTCCATATGTCTCCTATGGGATATCATGAGAATTGACCGCCTGGATTTTTTCTTTGTCGTAAGCCGGTGGGAGAGTCGCAGACGGGAGACTCATGGCCGAGATTTTTAAGTCTAAGCTTCTTGATGTGAAATCTGGAATCTGTTCGTTTGGGGTTTGTTGCACTGGCTTCCTGTTCACGGTGGTTTATTACGTCCAGACTGGTCTTCTGTTTGAATGTTCGTTGTATTGATTCCCAATAAATGACTGGTTGACTTGCAATGTACCTCAGACAGCGCTACAGAAAGTGAGTTTGAAGGAGAAAAGCATATTATAAAGTTATCCCAATCACACTTTGAATTTCATAAGACACCAAATTTGAATGTACGATATCGAATGTATCGATGAGGAAAGTACGATTTGGTTTAGACTGAGACTGGTGTGTTCTGGATTTGATATTGAAATCCATAATTATTTTCTGACATTTGATATATATATACGTATATATATTATATATACAAATATTATACATAATATATATTTGTTAAATGAAAAAACAGGTTGAAAAACCGCAACACAGTTACCTTCAGATGACTGTCTAAGGTGGTGACTGTTTACACCTTAGACCAGAGTTGTTGTGGGATGGGCACCTTTGTTGGTTGTCAGCTTCTTTTTTTAAAATTTGTTTCTGTGTTTTATATGTGTAATTTTTCATCTAATCTGTAGACCTACTCATCGTCATCATCACCGCTGTTAACTTCAGCATCGTCATCTTCCTTACACTTATTGATATAAAATTGTTTTACGTTACTTTTCATAATTTATATTACTTTACTTTGCTATTACTTCTATATGTTAAATTGCATTATTGTCAATGTCCCATTGTGCGTTTGCAAATGGATTAATAAAGGCTGTGCTTGCTTACTTACTTACTTACTTACTTACAAGGTTGGGATAAGTTTTAAAAGGCCAGCTATTTTTAATCTCTAGGCAGTTTCTGCGCCAGGTTTTGCGTGAACGTTAAACTGCTGCTGCGTTCCATTCTAACCTCTGCTCACTTGTCGTGACAGAATACTTTGCATTTAAGTGATGGCTTATCTTTCATTCTAATATCTAATTAGAGTGATAATGCTTACATAAATTTATATTAGTCTGCCCTTCAGGAAGATCTTCTCATTTATTTGGTCTTCCATTATCGTTAGTTTGGCCAATGCAAATGAGTGCATAGAAATTTCATGCTAATGCTGGCAATTGACCTGTCTTCTGATTCAGAGGTTGTTTTCATTTTCCTGCATGTCTAGAATCTAATGATCTCCCTCATAAATTGGAAAGCGTGGTTGCCAACTGAACAGCTCCACAGATAAAAATATCTTTGGAAGGAAGCACATTGCATTACATTACTGCTTTGCATTTGTTAGCATTAAATGCTTATAAGTTTTGTCAATTTTGTTTCACATTACTTTTCATGTACGGTATATCACTATACTTTATTGTTACTTCTATGTGTTATATTACATTATTGTCAATGTCCCATTAATTTTTGTATCTGCATATGGAGTAATAAAGGCTGTACTTACTTACTTACTTAGCCTACATCACTGTAGCACCAAATTACATACAGAAAACTATTGCTGAGTCACATCTTGTATGGTATTCATGAAATGTTTTCTGTACAAAAGTGGATGGCAGTTGCACAAGTCTGCATCAATGAAATAAAAGTAAATTGGGCAACTGTAGATGATTCATAGCCTTTTTTCAGGCACTTTCCCTTCCTTGTTATATTGGAGTACCGGGTATCTTATTACCAGTTAGTTAGCATTAGGCTACTGTCAACCAATGCATTAGTACCGTAATTTATATATTGCCAGTCTTATTTTATCAAGACTTTTCAGAAACCTCTCATAGTTACTCTGCTTAGTTACTTAGAACTTTACTTGACTCAGCTACCTCTTGCTCTATTCGAGAGAAATGGAACGATTTGGTTTGGGACAACTCGTGAGTGTAGTTCTGGATCCGGTTGGACTGACAGTGAAGTGCAGAACTTCAGATTTGAGTAGCACTTCACCTGCCGTTAAATATTCTGACACCTGTCACTATATTTGCCCGTCGTTGATATTGATGGGGCTCGACACAAGTAAAAATGGTGGAGTGGAAGCCTTCCGAAGTCGGAAAGACGTCCTTGAGCTGACCCAGTGGACAGTTTCCTCCTATACACTCTTATTATTCATTCATTGTTGACAGTCGTGTCTGAGTGAAGTCCTTCACTCCTTCTGCCGGCATCTATAGCCATCTGTCTTCGTGTTCGTTCATTATATATACTCCCTCAGGAATGAGTAAATATCATAACTAGTGACAGTCTAAAAATTGTCTTCAAAGATGTGGTCATAAGCTTTACTTTATGACCAATTTCATTCGAATACCAGGGCTATGGATGTTAGAAAAGGATGGCTGAATTTGTAAAAATTTGGGGTTCGTCTTCCTTGGTACATTTATCGCTAGAATGTTGTTTACATACTAATGAGTTTGTCTAGTCTTCATAAGACATGTGAATTTTATATTATGTGATACTTGTCCACTAGAGAGTGCTATTTGACAGCTGGTTATATTAAAGAATATGTTTGCTGACTTACTTTGGCGCTTCTACTATATTTACATTTTTATGCTTCCATGTTTCACATTTTACTTTCTTTATTTCCCACAATTTTTATTGCCTTTTTAGTTCTCAAACTTTAGTCAGCAACCCTATGCTCAACCCTCGGTGTAAGAGCTTGTTTTGCTGGGGGTGCAGTTTTTAGGCTTGGCTCCAACTTCCTTTGAACGTTGAGCATCTACTATTAAGAACAGCCTGAAGGTGATGAATGTGAAAGCCAAAGCATATCTTGTAGTTTGGTTATCTACTTTGTCTTATTGTCTACTTCTTTTGTCTTTTAATATATTTTGTCCTTTAGCATCTTTTTGTATTTTAGCATATTGTCCTTTAGCATCTTGTCCTTTAGCATGCATAGGATGCTAACAAAAGGTGCAACAAAAATGTTCAGCAGATTATGATCACTCAGCCCATATGTGACCTTTAACCTCTTTTTGTCTTTTAGCATATTTTGTCCTTAGCATTTTTTGCCTTTTGGCACATTTTTTGGTCCTTTAGCATCTTTTGTCTTTTAGCATCGATATAAGTGGCACCTTATTAGATGTAATTTAATTACAGCCTGTTCCAAAAACCAAAACTGTCGTGGTTTTACAGACGAACCCTATTTCTCTACTGAAATGCCTGTGTTATTTAATTTCTACACGCTTTTCATTGAAACATTTGTGAGCAGTTTATCAGAATCTGTCGCTTTTTTGTGCAAATGCAGGACTTGCAATGGGAAATCAACGAGCACCAGGACACACTGGAGTCCCTGAACTCAACGGGAAGCCAGATCATCCTCGGACTGCAGACGGGAAAGGCAGAGTCTCTGCAGAACCAGTTGGACGACATGAACCAAAGATGGAATCGACTGAAGCTGAAATCCGGAGAACTCAGGTGAGGCGGCATATGAGACAATTGATTGCAAGACAATCAGAAAACAGGTAGCAGAAATCCAGTTAAAACAACCCAGGCCAGCAGTTTTCAAATGGTGGCACACGTACCAGTACAATAGTACATGAAGTGGTGTGGGAAAAACATTTGCATAGATGTGAATGAATCACATTCGTTCATTCATTCAAGTATTTATATAGCGCCTCTTCAAGGAAACTACTCAGAGGCGCATATTATTATAAATACACATGATAAGGTATTTTATTTGAAATTGGGACTTACTGAGAAAATTATTTATTGATTAGGTCAGGCCAATGTGGTTGGTCCTTGCTATGGATTGGGCTTCCTTTGTTGTTGCCAGGGTCCACTCTGACTCTTTCTATGCACATCTCAAAGCTGTCATTTTTATCGTACCGTGGTCTGGAGCGCTTCTGAGTAGTTGCCTTGAGGAGGCACTATATAAATCGTTGTAAAGACAAGCAAAATGAATTGAGCAATTAGGGAGAGGTCAATCAAGATTGGAGATACATGCATGGTGGAGGAGGAGGCATACCTTTGGTGTTGTTTATATTTGTCCTTTGAGGCAATTTGTTGATCGAATGTCAGTCTACAGCGCCAATCTCTCCATCATTGTCTGTCTGTCTGTCTGTCGGTTCTTGCGTCTGGTTTTATGTCTGCCCGTCAGCCATCGCGTCCGTCTTCTTTCTGGCTAATCGATCGATGGCTTTTGTATTTGAGAGCCATTCACGTGGGAGCCATCCAATTTGCAGACGTTCTCAAGTTGCGAAGCTGATCTGCGAGAAATATTGGAATTGATGCGCAGTCCGCTTCGTATTGTTGGTAATTGACATGTCCAGGCTGCTTCTGAACCGACGCAGCTGTGCTACAGAGATGCATGCAACAGAATCTTTAGGGTTCATTAAATTTTTGTAATATTTGGTTACTACAGTGCACTTGATAACAGTCCAAGCCTGGATGCAATCCAGGTGACTGTTGTTGGATTTCTCATTAATCGGTGTACGCGTCAAGTCATATCCTATGTTACGACTTTTCTTGTCTTCAGCCGTCCTTGCCACGAGGGTTGGCCGCCGCATCATGAATTATCCTTTTCCATTCTTGTTGACCTTCCGTGCTCCTCGTGATCTGCTCCATCGTCCTGTTGCGACCATTTGTCTTGATTTATTCACGTGTGATAATTTCGTCTGTTTGCAATTGAATCTTGGCAACAGAAATTGACCATGTATTTGATGATCGAATCGGTGTAAAATCAGATTAAATTCTGTGGTCTTGTTTTTGCGTATCTTGATCAGTTGCTGTACAGCAGCATGCTTAATACAGGTCTTCCACGTCATCAACTGCTGCTGTCAGTAGCAAACCACACTTCCCATCTACTGGACATGTGCCATTTCTTTTTCCAAACGCAACAATTGCCATACAGGATGTTCCGCATTGTTTGCCCATTCATTCATTCATTCATTCATTATTAGCATTTATATAGTGCCCCTTCAAGAAACTACTCAGAGGCGCTCCCAGCCCAGCCACGACAAAAGAAAAAAGATTTAAGGGACTTAAGGAATAAGGATTGACTGGTCAGGTGAAGGAGATGGAGGTTAGAGGGGAGGTCATTCCAGATTGACGGCCCCACAACCGAGAAGGCTCGGCGCTGTCTGGTAGCTAAGCGGGCCCGTGGAACAAGCAGTTGTCCCTTCACAGCAGAGCGAAGGGCCCGACGCGCTTCAATGTCAGAGATTTGCAGCCCACATTTCATTTAGAGTTCATTGTGCTAGTGCAAGTTTCACTGTCTTTTGGTTGCCTCTTCAGAATACATTTATGAACTATATTCTTGTCTTGACTTGATGACTACATTTTGTGAAGCATGATGACCTGGTTTGTGACTATTTTAGCATCGTAAGTCCAATGCCGTGCTTTGCATTCTAGGGGCTCCGCTTAGTGGGATCGAAGCCCCCTTTAGGTTTCTGTTTAACCAGACTGTCTCGCTCCTGTAGCCATGTCTGAAGGGGCGCTATATAAATGCTCTGAATGAATGAATGAATGAATGAATGAATGAATGTCTCCATTATTAACTCGCAGTTTGTATACCAAATAAACTGAATTGAATTGCGCTGACTACGTTGTTCTCTTGCGTGACACATCTACATGCGCAATGCATGCTAGGGTCTCATGTGTTTTACCTTCTTTGTGATGGTGCAACACATGATGTAGCGATTGTATAACTACGCTACAGGTTTCGGGTCGCTAATATTATTTTATTTAATTTTTGATCGATTATGGGGTTTCAGGGATCTGATATATTTGTTTTATTTCTGTATTTTTGAGCTGCCTTGTGTGACCTATATTTTAATGTTGATTTGCGCTTGACACGGGTCACAGCGACCGCTGACGTAGGCAGCAGTCGTTGCTGTTCCATTAATTGGTATATGTTCACACGCTCTCAGCGATCGTCGGTCGCTGTCTTCAAAGGCCGTGCCGCTTGCAGTCGATGAGGGTAATTAAACTTTCGCACGCTCTCTGAGGTGGTCTGATGATCAGAGTGAGCGAGGAATACAGCCAGCCAGACAAGCACAGGCAGGGACACGGATTGAGAAGGAAACACCGTTGGCGTGTGGGTCTGTGTACGTGTGTTTTCTCAAGGTTGAACTGGTGCATTTGATGCCTACGTGATCAGCGGCAGATGGCGCCTTTCAGAAGGAGAGATAGAAGGAGAAAGATAGTGAGCTACAGACAGACGCAGAGATACACAGGAGAGGACGCACGTGGCAGCTGATTCTTGCCGCCTTGAAACAGCTGCGTTGCTGCTGGGTTTGCGCGCGCGGCTCACTTGCTGGTCATGCGCAGAAAGGGGGACGCTCTCCTTGTCAGGCAGTAATAAAAGAGCAGCGCGACGCTGAGAGGCTCAGTTGCGCACAGGATCTCAGAGCGGTCGGATGTATTGCGGCGGTTGGTAGTTTTAGGCTCGATCAAGTTGGTGAAGCATGGCCAGGATAAGCGCCTGCTTGCACTAGTTGCGCATACACGGATTCTGTCGGCGATTCATTCTCTCTCGACATGGAGTCGATTAAATAAAAGAGTTTGTTTGTTGCGAGAAATACATCAGTGTCGCTGCAAGTTTTGTCTTCGCTCTCGCTTCGGATATATTCCTGGATTACTAATTCAAGGCCTCTCTTCGCCCTGTCACACGGAGTGATTTATCGTGGGCTTCGAATCGTCAGCGCTCTGCTCTCGTTCTTTGAAATTGTGTTGCGAAGCGGTTGTTCGTATGGTTGCCTAAGGGCGTCTTTCTCAAACGGCTTGGATAAATAGCCGAAATTGTTGTTCATTGCGAGAAATCAGCATCGGATTTAGCTGATCTTTTCGGGCGTTTCAAACTCGACGCCTTTCTGTGTGTGTGTCGTCGCATCTCTTGGATATCGTCTTCGTCGCTGTTCTTCGCACACGATCGGCTTTGTCCCTTGTCTTCGGACATAAGGTACGCTTTATTGGGGAATTAATACGATCGGTTATTAAGACATTTTGGGCTGAACTGAAATTGGCTGTGGGACTTGAGAGTCAATCGGGATTTAATTTAGGCATACTCCGGTTGATAGGTGTTTGCATTGAATTGTTGCATTTGATTTTCATTGAATGTCTTTACAAAGGATAGGAACTGATAATTGAACTTACTGACTTTTATGTTTGATTGCTTTGAACATAATTGATGTCAATTGAAGATTCAATTGATTGGGAATAATAAGAAATATTAATAAAACTACTGACTTTGATCATTGATGGCATTGAATGCAACTGACGTTGAATGAATACTTGATTGATTGTGAGCTCTAAAGATAGAAGTCATTTCTATAGCGCTATGGAGGAGTCTAGGCCAGTCACCCCTGCTCAGCCTTCACGGCCCCCCTCCTCTATGGAAATTGTCTTAGAAGCAATCCAGACTAATGCTAAGACTACGCAAGATGCGATTGCCTCAGTAGAATTAAATGTCTTGGCGGTGCAGTCCAATGTCGAAGATGCCATTTCATCGGTGCAATTAAATGTAAGAGAAGAGATCTCGGCTGTAAGAGATAATGTCAGGGAAGCGCTGACGGAAGTTGTATCACGATTGGAAAGGCTAGAGGCATCGCCGGTACCCAAGCCTGCTGTGGATTTGAACCCTGGTTACCTCACCGCTATTACCACTGCGGACGCGCCATACCACTCGACCATCGGCCTGGAAGAAACTTTGGGTGCTAGGCCCAAAGATTTCACGCAACCTGGTATATTGCGAAGAAGTGATAGATTGGCTAGTAGGCCGCCAATTTCATATAGGGAGTCCGGCAGTCGAAATAACTGGCCGCCTTTCCATCGTTGGGATTCGAACCCGGAAGTCACCTCATCCTGTCCTCCCTCTATCTCTAGAGCTCGTCCACAGCAGCACGCGGTCCCATCAGGCGAGGATCCGGAAGTGGCGACTCCGGGGAGGCCGATAGGGGCGGGCGTTACAATTGGTCCCAGCCAGTGGGGTCAAATTAGTTCTAGAGATTTTGGCGATGATAGGTTAGAAGAGGAAACTGACTATGCTAGAACAGGCGAAATGGCAATTTCTTTTGAAAGAAGGAAGGAAAGGGAATTTGCGGATATTGTGGATATAATGTCTGATGATGGTAGTGTAGACATTGAAATCAACAAGATAATGGAATCTAGACCTAAAACTGTTAAAATAATTGATAACAGAATGCATGCAGCACGGCAACCGGAGTTTAGAAATTTTGAAGTGAATAAACCGATCGCTAATAAATTGTCATGGGAGGGGGGTGATAAGGTCAACCCAGTCCCTTTGGCCTCTTCGTCCCTTCCTCTCGTCGAGTATCCTCGACCGGATCCACAATGGAGAATTCAAGCGTCGCTCGCAAAGGTCGATCAACAAAGAGTGGAAATGGCACCGAGTCGGGTCGACTTTACACAACCAGCGTCGGTAATGCCGACCTATCAGTCAATGCCTGACTGCGTCCTCGACGGTCGTGCAACTTCGACCATGGTTGGTCGAGACTACGCTCGACCCGACCTTCCTCCTGGACCAGCGGCGATGGCAACGGTCGACTGGATGCAACCATACGCTCGACCCGACCATTCAAACATGCCGTGGAGGTATGCTCCGACCTACACTCCGAGCGCTCTCTACGGTAGCAGCGACAACCGGGTTTGGGTTGACCCGCTTCGCTGTCTCGACTCGTTTCGACCAAGCGACGCCGTCTTTCCTCGGTGGCCAACGGTCGTGGAATCGGCGAGGATGAGTTCGTGCCTCGGCGCGCAAAACTTCGGATTTAGCCGTGATGCCGAACTACCGCGATGTCAGGCGGTAATAAAGTCGACACCTCTGGAGAGAAATGAAACGACGGGCGATGATAAAGCGACGTCTGCGGTTGGTGAAACGAGAGCACGGACGTCTACCAACGCTTCAGTCGGCCCTATTAAAGTTGTCCCGACGACCACCGTCGCAACGCAAACGACCGGCGACTGGGAGCTACCGTCGATCAGTTCAAAGGGAACAGTCAAGGAACTTGAACCGACCGCGTCTGCAACAGCTAAAGAGGGCGAGGTTAAACAGTCATCGACTTCTCCTCCTAAGCCAACACAATTCCTGAAACTCGGGTCTTTTAGCGGAAAGACGGACGTTGAAACATTCTTACGAAAATTCTCCGTGTGCGCCAGGAATAACAGATGGACGGACGAGGAGAGATTGAACCAATTAGTAGTCTCATTGGTTGAACCGGCGACTCATTTGCTGAGCGAGTCGAACGCAGATAGCCTGGACACTTGGACGGCTTTGGTCCAGCGACTTCGTGAACGATACGGTAACGCTGAACAGCAAGCTTTATTTCAGACACAGCTGAGTACTCGAAAGCAGAAAGCCGATGAAGATATGGGAGTGCTGGTCGATGATGTGCGCCGTCTGACCACGCGGGCGTATCCCGGCTCTTCAACGGTCCACAGCGAGGCAATTGCTGTTCGTGCATTCTTGGATGCCCTGAGAGATAGAACGCTTGCTCTGAAAATCCGAGAGCGAGAACCGAGATCCCTCGACGAAGCCTACAAGGTAGCGATGCGATTGGACGGCTACCAGAAAGCAGAAGACGGTGGCCATGAGCAACAAGACCGACGACACGGCCGTGTCAACGCAATTAAAGAACAGGAAGAAGAGTCGAAAGTAAAGGATCTGGAACGGCGGATGGAGCAAATGAGGAGACAAGTGGAGCGACTAGAGAAGGAGCGACAATCCGTTTCGGCGCCACAATACAGAGACAACAATCGCGGGCCGTGGAGAGGTCAGAACGGGTCAACAAGAAATGAATGGTCGAATAACAATGGAAGTTATGGACGGGGAACTCCGCGATGTTTCCTGTGTCATCGGCTCGGTCATTTGAGCTCGGCGTGCAGACTTCGGCCATATGAGGAAACAGAAACGGAAGCAGGACCTTCCGCGTGCCGATGCTTCGAGTGTTCTGCGACGGACCACATAGCGCGCCTCTGCCCTCTTCGACAACAGCAGCAGGCTCCACCTAGCGACAACCTTGGACAACCTGTGGGCGATAACCACGACAACCCCAGCGTTGGTCGTGTGTTCGCTGTTCGGTCCGCTCCAGCGCCGAGCAGGGACCAGCGGAACGGGCAGA
This sequence comes from Lumbricus terrestris, assembly GCA_949752735.1. NCBI lineage: Eukaryota > Metazoa > Annelida > Clitellata > Crassiclitellata > Lumbricidae > Lumbricus > Lumbricus terrestris. The sequence continues at coordinate 21,803,129 of OX457046.1, forward strand.
ACCAGGAGCGTCGGTCGCGGAGGTCGCCATCATCGTCGAGGAGGCGAGACAGTGGTCGGAACTCACCAAGAGAGGAACGACGCTGTTTCTACTGTGACGACAGTTCGCACCTTTTGAGGAGCTGTCCGCTTCGCAATGGACCCCCTGAGGACCGGATCTGGAGGATGCTGGGAGAACCGACCGGACTTCGTCCGCCTGAAAACTTGACGTCGGCTGGGTAACTTTGCTGAATGACCGCTTAATGGCGGCCATTATGAATGCAGAAGCATCTGTAACCATGTTTTATTTTGATTTTGATGAATACGTTTACTTTACATGTGGAAGGCTTTACATGTGTGTGTTACTGTGTAAATAACTGAATTTTTACATCGTATATTGTGCATTCATATGTGTATTGCATAGTATTAATATTGTATTGCATTTGCAATGAAGCGATGGACGATTTTATTATTGCCTCTGCTGTAGACAGAAAACTGGACTGTCATTGCCTGCATTGCGCTATATAAATATTGGTTTTACCTGTTGATATATATATAAGGTTGCCTATTTTAGTTAAGGCCATTGATGACGATTATGTGACCTTGAACTTAGACTTGCAGTGGAATTAGCCATGATGATGAGATTATGTGATATTATGACCTGCGTTAAAATAGTAGGCCTATGTCTTTAAGAAGTAATTGTGAGATAACGCTCAAAGTCGAAATCTGCATTAGGCCTATGTCCCGCTCTATCTATAACCTGATTTATGAAAAATAATTTAAAGAGGCGCTGAATGAATGCTTTGAGGCCCATATAGCGCTTAACTGCAATCTGTCGGGATTAGGCCTATATATATATATATATGGTTTACCCTGAGGATAGGCCATACTATTCTGAGGTTCGGCAAAATTTGTCGGCATGTTATATATATTTGAGCTACAGTGGATATATAATCTGCCTTGATTAAAATTGTAGGCCTAAGAGTTTTAATAATGTTAAGACATAGGCGACAATAATATTTAATTATGCTGTTGTTTTACGAATAATATCAGATCGCAACAGGATTATATATATAGTTGGTCGCGATTAAAATGTAGGCCTACATGTTTTGGTAGCCTAACGCGAAGGAATAAGCGATAATTTAGTTATGCTGTGTAATTTTTGCAATAGTTTTGCGGTTTTGCCTCATTCCCGCCTGCAAGGGAATTATATGGTTAAACTGCGAGGCCTAATAATATTAATTAGGGCTAGAAATAATAATAATAATTAGGATCCTTTTTATGTATACTGAAAAAGGCTGGCCGTTCAATTTCCTATTTGAGCCATAGGCAAAACGTGCCATGTAAGGTTTATCGATAATTCTAGCTTAAAAAGGTTTTGCTAAGTTTTGTTGATTGACCTAGTTTTGAGGCCTAGTTTTGCAATGTCACTGATGTGAGTGTTTGCTGGTCGTGTTCAGTTCCCACGACTCCTACCGCTGCAATTGTAGAGAGAGGGGAAGAACGAGGCGACACATTAAAGGCGCCCGCGATCGTCTTGGGCCTTGATTTATCAGTGTATATAAGGTCACTTTGAATGGCCAGGTTATTGGTTGATTCAACGTAAAGAAGTCAGCGGAAATATAATTTTGTATTGTTACCTAGGAGGGTAATGTAAGTTTTTAATGCATGCTTGGGATACCGATTAATGCATATCATAATCTTATGAGCGCTAATTAGGCCTAATTTTGTGCAGGTCAGCGCGACCTTAGTCGTACGATGCACTTTAACCTACATGTAAAAGGATCATGTTTGTTGCCTAATTCCCACGGGATTTTAAGAGACGCACGCTGTAGATGCATAGCGTGGGAGAATAATGAGCGGCGATTAATTGGCAATCGTTATTTCCCAGGCGCGTGGGTGGTCCCGTTAGTCTCCGCTGCATCACTGATAGAATGAAGGAAAGATAATAGGCCTTGATGCTATGCAATGATGCATAAGGATTTATAGTAGACTAAAGTGGCCTAACTGTTGAATTGCGCTTTAGACTAAGATCTCATATTAAAATCAGGATAATCCTTTTAGGCCTAGGATTTTTACGATTATACAATGTGACTGTTTTGTAACGTTAATTGCAATAATATGTTACGTTAGCCTATGTTTAAATGGCCTATTTTAATTCTGTGCATAATCGGTTGCATTTTTAATAAATAAGTAGGCCTACTGAAAAATGCTATGAGGAGAGCGGCTTATTAGGTTGAAGTTAGGCTTAGTCTTTTACGGTAAACTTTGATGGGAGCCTACGGATAGTTATAATAATTATTAGCTATGCAAAGACTTTAGCTGTGTGTGTAGTCTCAGGTAATTTGCTATGATAGCACCGTTGTTAATGGGATTAGAGACTTAGGTTTAACTGCTTAGATGAGTCTTTAAATGTAGACGTTTGCCTACAGTGAAATGCCTAAAGAAGTCTCGATGGTAAAGGCCAGGGGTGGCCTATTAATCAGATGACCTCTTGTAAAGGTAACGTAGGCCTAATGGTGTTTGTAACTGTGTCGTGGGTTCTTAACCCTTTCGTCCCCAGTGACTCCAATTGGAGTCATTGGCGTAAATTACATTTTATTCAGAGTTTTTTCAAATCCTGGCATCCAGGGTTAATTTATGATCAACATGCATATAATATTGAATCTTTCTAAATAGGCTAGAATAATTTCCTCTGAGTAGGTGTCACTACAATAATGGTCTCAACATTGCTCCTGTGCGACGACCCTCTTTGTCTCCTTTGGCAGCCATTTTATATCAGCAACAAAAGTTATTCAAAGGTAATAAAATTGTTTTGTTACTTTTTTGTGTATGCTTTAGCAATCAGAAGAGTTTTTATGCTATTTAATGACATAATTACAGAGAGAAAGTGAGTTTTGAACATGACTCCATTTGGAGTCAATGGGTATCAATGGTTGAAAATGTGTAAAGCATTGCATTTCTTGCTATGCTATTGTGTGGCTATTTTTAATCAACAGCAACTATTGAAACCATTTTCTAATTACTGATAAATAACTTTTGATGCAATTTCTATTAGTTTTAGCAGCCAGAAGAGCTGTTTTTTCAATTTAACTACAGAGAAAAAGTGAGTTTTGCATATGACTCCATTTGGAGTCAATGGGCATCAGTGGTTGAATATATGCAAAGCGTTACACTTTCTTGCAATGCTGCTGTGTGGCTATTTTACTCAACGGCAAATATAAAACCATATTCCAATTACTGAGAAATAACTGTTGGTGCAATTTCTTGCAAATTTTAATATTCAAGGACTTCAAGAACATGGATTGTGATGTGGAACGGCGCAGAACAAGGAGTGGTCGAGTGGCAACAAATCTGATTTTGCTGCCAGATGCTGATATTTCAGACCCAGAAAACGAGTCAGACAGTGACCATGAACTGTCATCAGATGCTGAAGATACTGGAGCAACCTCTAGTGAAGATGACTTACCACTTGCTGACCTCTTGGATCGGGATAAAGATGATATTCCACTTGCTCAGCTGTTTCCAAGGAACAAAGTCAATAAAGGAACTCCCCAGCAGCATCCATCTTTACGCCCCGAGAAGAAATTCTCTCATACATTTCGTTGGAGAAAAATGTCTCCTCCAAGGCCATGTGACACACTTTGGAAACAAAGGTTCAGCGAACCTCCAGACAACCAATCTCCACTGGATTATTTCCGACGTTTCTTTCCACAATCCTTGATTGAACACATTGTGGATCAAAGCAATCTATATGCTGTTCAGAGTGCTTCTCGTTTCCGAACGGACTTGGCTGAGATGGAACAGTATTTGGGAGTACTCATCAGGATGGGTATAGTTCACATGCCCAGATACAAAATGTACTGGTCAAGGCAACTTAGATTTTCACCTGTTGCCGATGTGCTGAGTCGCAACAGATTCGACGACTTCAACAAATACATCCACTTCAATGACAATAGCAAAGTGATAACGGACCGAGACAACCCAGACTATGACCGATACTACAAAGTTCGACCACTTCTGAACATGGTGAGAGATGCGTGTCTACTGCTCGAGCCCGAAGAAAAGATGAGCGTTGATGAGCAAATGATTCCATACAAAGGCAAAAACTCACTTAGGCAATACCTTCCCAAGAAACCAAAGAAATGGGGATTCAAAGTTCTAGCTCGATGCGGTGTAAGTGGCCTCACATATGACTTCTTTCTGTATGAAGGGAAGAGTCCGAGTGTTGAAGACAGCTGCGGTTACCAACCAGGCGACTTTGTCATCAAACTCTGTGAAACACTGCCCAGGGGTGAGAACTTCAAACTATACTTTGACAACTGGTTCACTTTTCTAGAACTCCAACTTCAACTGAAAGCGTGGGCCATTTGGACAGTTGGCACTGTGAGGTCAAATCGACTGAGGGGCTGTCCCCTAAAGTCCGAGAAAGAGTTGAAGAAAGAGGGACGAGGATCAGCTGACATAGCTGTTGATGCTAATTCTGGCCTAGCCGTGGTACGATGGCTGGATAATTCATCTGTCCAGCTGTCATCAACTCACACTGACATGGAACCAATGACCTCAATCAAGAGATGGGACAGGAAACAACGCAAATATGTCAACATACCATGTCCAGCCATTGTCAGGGAATATAATGAGCACATGGGTGGCGTAGATCTCTTCGACATGTTGATGTCACTGTACAAAGTTGACCACAAAAGTCCAAAGTGGTATAGACGTATATTCCTATGGGCACTGAACCTTGCTGTGGTGAATGGTTGGCTGCTATATCGTCGGCATGCCGACCAGAAGAAACAGCCAAATCGAGAACGGCTAGATCTCGTAGAGTTCACTGCAGTTATCAGTGAGGCGCTTGTGAAGGAAAGCAAGCTGCCACCGGCAATCACTAGAAAACGTGGACGTCCATCATCGACTGCAATAGCAGAGGACCACCTGCCACGCTCTCCAACTTCAGCTGATGGACCAGGAAGATCAACTTGTCCTAAGAAAAGAGCTGTCATTCCGGTTGCAAGTGATGTGGTGCGGTTGGACAGCATCGGACACTATCCGGCGCATTCCGACCCAAAACAAAGATGCAGAGTGTGTCAGAGCTATGTGCGCATGAGGTGCATCAAGTGCAACTGCAACCTATGCATCACCAAGGATAAAAACTGCTTCCTTTTATATCACACTTGTTAGTGGCAGCTGGACACTTAGTTGCATACGTGTGTGTACCATGCGATAGATAAGTTCGTTTTCAAATTTCAGACATTGAATCCCATAGACGCCAAATGGAGTCATGCCAAAAAAACTATCAAAACTATAAGTTTTTATTAAAAATTCATTTTTTGTGTTTCAGACTATGTTTTTAAGTAGAAATAACTCAACATGATATTTTTTTATTGATCAGAATTAAATTGGGAATGAAAGGGTTAAGTCAATGTTTGCCGTGGGATTCTTGGTACATAACTGAACTGAAGGAAGCCTATATATACACTATATATATAAATGCTCTTGAGCTTCACTGAACTCTTAGCGATGGAGCTATATAAATATAATGATAATTATAATAATGTTTATTCCTTTCGCTGGAACTGACATTTAACGCTAAAATGTGAACTTTGTGATGCTTACGTTGAGGACTGTTCATTGCATATATTTTTAATTCTTGCATTTGAATCATTGATGTAAAAATTGGAGTATGGCCTTACTAACATTTCAGGATCCATTTTTCCAATTAAAGGGATCCTGAAATCAGGGAGGGCCGAGAATAGTGTAGCGATTGTATAACTACGCTACAGGTTTCGGGTCGCTAATATTATTTTATTTAATTTTTGATCGATTATGGGGTTTCAGGGATCTGATATATTTGTTTTATTTCTGTATTTTTGAGCTGCCTTGTGTGACCTATATTTTAATGTTGATTTGCGCTTGACACGGGTCACAGCGACCGCTGACGTAGGCAGCAGTCGTTGCTGTTCCATTAATTGGTATATGTTCACACGCTCTCAGCGATCGTCGGTCGCTGTCTTCAAAGGCCGTGCCGCTTGCAGTCGATGAGGGTAATTAAACTTTCGCACGCTCTCTGAGGTGGTCTGATGATCAGAGTGAGCGAGGAATACAGCCAGCCAGACAAGCACAGGCAGGGACACGGATTGAGAAGGAAACACCGTTGGCGTGTGGGTCTGTGTACGTGTGTTTTCTCAAGGTTGAACTGGTGCATTTGATGCCTACGTGATCAGCGGCAGATGGCGCCTTTCAGAAGGAGAGATAGAAGGAGAAAGATAGTGAGCTACAGACAGACGCAGAGATACACAGGAGAGGACGCACGTGGCAGCTGATTCTTGCCGCCTTGAAACAGCTGCGTTGCTGCTGGGTTTGCGCGCGCGGCTCACTTGCTGGTCATGCGCAGAAAGGGGGACGCTCTCCTTGTCAGGCAGTAATAAAAGAGCAGCGCGACGCTGAGAGGCTCAGTTGCGCACAGGATCTCAGAGCGGTCGGATGTATTGCGGCGGTTGGTAGTTTTAGGCTCGATCAAGTTGGTGAAGCATGGCCAGGATAAGCGCCTGCTTGCACTAGTTGCGCATACACGGATTCTGTCGGCGATTCATTCTCTCTCGACATGGAGTCGATTAAATAAAAGAGTTTGTTTGTTGCGAGAAATACATCAGTGTCGCTGCAAGTTTTGTCTTCGCTCTCGCTTCGGATATATTCCTGGATTACTAATTCAAGGCCTCTCTTCGCCCTGTCACACGGAGTGATTTATCGTGGGCTTCGAATCGTCAGCGCTCTGCTCTCGTTCTTTGAAATTGTGTTGCGAAGCGGTTGTTCGTATGGTTGCCTAAGGGCGTCTTTCTCAAACGGCTTGGATAAATAGCCGAAATTGTTGTTCATTGCGAGAAATCAGCATCGGATTTAGCTGATCTTTTCGGGCGTTTCAAACTCGACGCCTTTCTGTGTGTGTGTCGTCGCATCTCTTGGATATCGTCTTCGTCGCTGTTCTTCGCACACGATCGGCTTTGTCCCTTGTCTTCGGACATAAGGTACGCTTTATTGGGGAATTAATACGATCGGTTATTAAGACATTTTGGGCTGAACTGAAATTGGCTGTGGGACTTGAGAGTCAATCGGGATTTAATTTAGGCATACTCCGGTTGATAGGTGTTTGCATTGAATTGTTGCATTTGATTTTCATTGAATGTCTTTACAAAGGATAGGAACTGATAATTGAACTTACTGACTTTTATGTTTGATTGCTTTGAACATAATTGATGTCAATTGAAGATTCAATTGATTGGGAATAATAAGAAATATTAATAAAACTACTGACTTTGATCATTGATGGCATTGAATGCAACTGACGTTGAATGAATACTTGATTGATTGTGAGCTCTAAAGATAGAAGTCATTTCTATAGCGCTATGGAGGAGTCTAGGCCAGTCACCCCTGCTCAGCCTTCACGGCCCCCCTCCTCTATGGAAATTGTCTTAGAAGCAATCCAGACTAATGCTAAGACTACGCAAGATGCGATTGCCTCAGTAGAATTAAATGTCTTGGCGGTGCAGTCCAATGTCGAAGATGCCATTTCATCGGTGCAATTAAATGTAAGAGAAGAGATCTCGGCTGTAAGAGATAATGTCAGGGAAGCGCTGACGGAAGTTGTATCACGATTGGAAAGGCTAGAGGCATCGCCGGTACCCAAGCCTGCTGTGGATTTGAACCCTGGTTACCTCACCGCTATTACCACTGCGGACGCGCCATACCACTCGACCATCGGCCTGGAAGAAACTTTGGGTGCTAGGCCCAAAGATTTCACGCAACCTGGTATATTGCGAAGAAGTGATAGATTGGCTAGTAGGCCGCCAATTTCATATAGGGAGTCCGGCAGTCGAAATAACTGGCCGCCTTTCCATCGTTGGGATTCGAACCCGGAAGTCACCTCATCCTGTCCTCCCTCTATCTCTAGAGCTCGTCCACAGCAGCACGCGGTCCCATCAGGCGAGGATCCGGAAGTGGCGACTCCGGGGAGGCCGATAGGGGCGGGCGTTACAATGACATGTTTGATTTCAATTGATTATGAATAGTGTTACATTTTTAAAGGCTTTAAAGATATTTTCCCATGCAACTGATGGCCATGTATGGAGCACATAGATCTGAGAGATTTTTCAGATCCCCTGTAGGGCTGTACCCATTTTTTAATTCAAAGGTAAAAAGCTGAAAGTAAAAAACTTGTTTACCCACTTATTCTGAAGCACTTAGAATGTAAGCTGTTACAATTTGCTTGAATTTTGGGTTTCTGTTGTTGTCGTGCATGAAGAAACCGTCTGGACGTCCAAGTGAATGGAAACTCGGATGGTCAGGAACTTCAGCAGATACACGAGCTGACCAACTGGCTGACCCAGATGGACAATGACCTTGGTGCACTCGATTGTCTTGGTGGAGAAACCTCTGCCTTACAACATCAGAAGGATCGCACAAAGGTGAATTTGTCGTTCTCATCAGCAAACACAATTCCTTTTTGTTGTATGTCTTTTGCACTTTGAAGCTTCTTCGTCTTGACATAGCCTTATATAATACTAGCTGTACTCGGCCACGCGTTGCTGTGGCTGAAAATACCGTGCAACCCCCTCCCAACCTCCCTTCCCCTGCCTCCCTCCCTTCCTTTGTCCCTCCCTACCTCCATTCCCCTGCCTCCCTCCCCTCCACCTCCCATCCCCTTGTTTCAAAACAATCAGTCAAGAACTTTCCGAGATCCTTGACTACGCACGCAAACTTTTTACGTTTTCATTTATATATATTGTATTGTGTCAGACCACTTATAAAGCGCTTCTTGCAACAAGAACATTTCAGAAGCACTCCCAGTGCATGCAGCCCAAGAGAAAATGCAGGTTTTGAGATGAGAGAAAGATGAGGAAAGATGACAGCGAACTGATGGGGCAGAAAGTCCATCCCATAGGGAGGGACCAAGTGCATATACAAAATATAAATCCAAGTGGTACTGGGTTTTTTGCAAACAATTTCAGCATATCTTGAGTCATTGGAATCACATTTTGCAGCACTTGGTAGAACCAGGTTGTGTAATCTCTGCCAACAAACTTGAAATACTGGCATTCGTCACAATCACCTTTTATGCTTGATGCTAACACTAGCCTGTTGTTTCATTCCTGAGTCTTATATGGGCCTATGCTGTTAAACGAGAAATAGTAATCAGATTTATAATCTTGAGGTTCTTTAGCCCCATAGAAAGACAAGTTGCAGGAGCCTGCTAATTTACAGGTGCTCAGTAAACAAAATGGTATCCAACTAGGTTTGGTTCCAGATCAGTTTCGGCGCTACCAAAGATCATGGCACCATCATAGGTCGTGGCAGGTCATTTGGCCTGCCTATTTTACTCGTGACCTGCCTTATGACTTGCCAAAAATTCTTTGCAATTTTTAAACTTTTCTTTACATTATATTTCTCCAACCTGCTGAATAATTCCCTTAACCCTTTGAACACTGATCTCCTATAACTCTATGGATAACAGGCCAGAAAACCGGCCCGTCGGGTTCAAAGGGTTAACTTTGACGCAGCCTGCTGAAATTGCATGGCCAGTGCTGTCGATGTTCCAAGTCAATGTCCAAGACACTGGCAGGTTGGCATCCGAACATCTGTGGTGGAGGGTATTTAGGATTGGAGAGAAAAGGAAATGAAGCGGACTTGGTGATTCAGCAGTTTCATTGCGAAACACGGGACTAGCAATTCGATTGTCATTCAAATAGTAGGTGTCAATATCCAATTGATGATGTTTTAGGCGATTTTACTCCATGCATCTGTAATCTATTCTATTCTATTTTGGGATTTGTAAAGCGCCTCTCACAGTACAACCTAATCAGAGGCGCTCCCAGTTCGAAGAACTCCTGGAAAAAGAAAAGTCTTAAGACAACGGACAGAAAAGTAAAGCCTCCAGATAAAATCTGAGCATGAATAATAGTAGGAACGCCATTCCACAGTAACAGAGGCAAAGACGCGATGTTGGGTTGTGGCAGTCCAAGATCGTGGTACAAGAAGATCATGACCATGATCTGTATACAACGCGTCTCTGAAATCGCAACTATATCCCCAGGGAGAGAATGACCAGGAGGGGTTGTGCAGATCCAACCCCTAGTCTTTCTTAGTACGCCTTAGTAAAGTCATCATTGCACACCCCAGGTCCACATAAAACAACGTCTCAGTTATTTCTCTACAATTCTCTACAATTCTCATACTGACGAATCATCCTCTCTGTCCTTACGAATGTCGATTATTTCAGCGTACATGACTTGCATTGCGAAGCACGGCCATCATAGTGAAACACAAATTTTTACATGTTCATTTTTATCACAGGAAATTCGTTCTCAGTTGGAGGCGAAGCGGTTGCAGGTGGAAGAGATGGTGAAGCTGAGAAGCCAGACTGAGACATCAGATGAAAACAAAACAACAATGGCAGAAGGTAAACTGACGTTGCACTGGTTTGGAAAACGAATGGTTTAAAGTGTTGCGCTTTTACTTCCAGTTACTGTTGGTACCGGCTGTACACGTTATACTTTATATTACTCTATGGAATGTCATAGAAATTTGACATTAACAGCATGAATAAGTTTTGATACGTGTGATCTGGGTGGAGGATTGGAACCCCACTAGTTGCTTGCTCAATCACCAGGAAAGTGGACTTTTATTATATGAGGACGAATATTAATTTCTGTGTTCAACAAATACACATGTACAGATAAAACTCATTTACATCAAAATATATTACCCCACATGATGCATGAGGGCATGAATCAGGTATTAGTGCATCAATTGGAAACAGGTCAGAATTTTATAATCGATTACCTGCCAGACGACGTTTTTTCTTTTCTTTAAAAGGCATACATGTTTCGGCCAAACGTTCTGAAATTTTTAGTCTGATTTCCGTTAAGTTTAAGTGAATTGAAACTCTTAAAAAGGTCCATTCCCGTTTTGAATTATCTGTTACATTGAAAGAGGAAACTGCAGCTGTAAAGAAAATATGAACTGTTATTGTAATGGTATATGATCACGTCTTTTTAAAGACGTCAAGGGCCATAGCAGTTAAAAGATGTTGTTGAACGTCTGCAATAAATAAAAAGTCCATTCCCATCTAGTAGTCCCTTGTCTTGGCCAAGGTCACTTATGGCCTGGGTGATCATAATCTGCTGAACATTTTTGTTGCACCTTTTGATAGCATCTTATGCATGCGAGCATCCATTGTGATTAATCCAAAGTTACGAAACTGATTTGCAGAAATAACGCAGAATTTGAATTCGGGAGAGTCGAAGCAGTCATCGAAGAATGCACTCAGTGAACCGATTGACCTTTTGAACCAGAAGTGGATGGAGGTCAACCGGAAGTCGGAGGAATGCGGGGTGCAGATCAACAACGCTAGCGAGGTTAGTTTCTTGTATTTGTTTTATTCCTTGCTTCTGTGTGTCATGTTTGTCACTGTTAATCTTTGTTGCTACAGTCATTTAAGAAAAAATATTCATATACTCTGAAGATGAAACACGAAGGAAAGGTCTGCTAATATAATATTATATACCCATAATTGCATACGTACAATGCCCATACTTGCAACATGCATACATATCAGTGCATAGGGCCTACATAAATTACAATTACCGTATATATGTATGTATATATACATAAATACACCCATTATGTGATCCATACTTACATACCTACATATCAGTACATAAATGCACACATTTATATATACACACAAATTGCACATGTATGCATCCATACTTACTTACATACTTAATACTCAATATATTCCCATAATTACATACTTGCATATCAGTACGTAAATGGATACATTTGTGTATACATACACAAATTACACATGCACCCATACTCACTTACATACTCATTCTCATTACATACCAATACTTACATACATACAGTACATCAGTACATAAATGGATACATTTATATATATGCACACATGCATGCTTGCGTGTTGTAATGTTGGCTGTGGCTTTTTTTTCTTCAGAAAATGGAGATCTTTGAGACTTCAGTTAATGATGCAACTCAATATCTGATGCTGAAGGAGTTGGTCATATCCCGGTGGCCACCCATTGCAGAAGTTCCAGTTGATGGCCTTCCAGGAGAGCTAAGCCAGACTAAGGTAGGCTGATCAATCAATCGTAATTTATATAGCGCCCTTCAAGGTACCTACTCAGAGGTGCAATGATGAAGAATGCATGGTAAGAGATCATGTGCAGCATCCAACCTGCAGGTCCAACCTTTTTGACACTGCGGCCACCAAAGAACTTTTACATGAAGCCGAGGGCCACAATGTCGAATTCAAAGCAACGGACATAATGTAATGTAAATTGTTTAGGCTGTATTAAAATCTAGTATGTAATAATCATAACGAATGTGTCGTGGAATCTGGATTTTGTATTCGCATTGTCAAATAATTACACGCTAACTTACTTATGGACTTATGGCTTTGCAAGTTGGCCAACGATTTGTTTTTCTTCATCTTAAAAAAAATTGAAAGAAATTCATTTGCTTAGGTGGGCCACTTAAAATCAGCTTGTGGATCTCATGGTTGGACGGCACTGATGTACACTGTGTACACCCTGTAATTAAAACCAATTGCTTGTTGGTACAGTAGACAGACACTCACAATTGCTCAGCGCTTTGGCGTGAAACTCCTATGCAGTGTCCGCTTTGCAGTCAGGAGCGCCTCTGAGTAGCATGCTTTAAGGGGCGCTATAGCAAGTGCTCATACAAACATACAAACAAATACATAATTAATGGAGTTATTTCAGACTAAAGTATAGAAATGTGGTTTAAAAACCCTTTGTCATCGTGAATGTATCATGTTTATTCAACATGTTATGTTTAGTTTTGTAGCTGTAACAATAATGTAAATGAATTGTCTGTCGTTTTTCTTCATTTCAGTCATTCCACATGGACCTTATTTCGAATCACGCGAAGATTGAGGCGTGCAAGTCAGCAGCTTCTGATTTGCTCAAGGACAAGAAGAGCTGCGTGCTATCACTGACGAACAGGAGTCGGCTGGAAAACGTCCACGACAGGTGTCCCTCTCATACATGTATACCTAGATTTATTGGTCCCACATTTGGCCCATTGCTGACCAACGGTTGTCTCCAGAATCTCATTGTGGGCCAACTGGTGCTGTGTTGTGTTGCCTCCTTCGTTTGGCCCCTACCTATCTCATAGAGTTTTGCTGCTTTGGGTCTGTTTCCTTTCCTCTCTGCACAGGGCGAACTTCTTGTTCCCTATGTGCAATTGTGCATACTTCTACAGGGCAGCGACACCCTTTCTCTGTTGCTGTGGTCTGGAATGGGCAACCTATGCAGCTGCACCTGCTGCCAAGGGCCCCCTCTGACACATTCTGTCTCAGTCATAAAACTATTCTTTAGCCGAGGCTGAATTGGGAGCTCTCCTTAGTAGTAACCTATATTAATCCTCATCATGATTGCATGAACGAATGAATGAATGAACGAACAAATGAATGAATGAATGAACTGAAGGTTGGTATCTTTATTGTATTATTATGTGACATTATCTATTAAGTGCCAGATTATTCCCACGGCCAAGCAATAGTCATTGTGCATCATGAGCAATTGCTCAAGGTCCATAGGCGGAAATCATCTCACGGGAGGTTCAAAAGTATACATTACTAGTAAAGGCGATTACCTTAATATATGAACTAACGACACCAATTAAAGTGGCCATCTGGAATAATAATAATCTTCGTTTAATTTCAAACTGATACAGCGCAATGCTTCGTATTGTATGATAAGATTTATAGAGCGCATCTCGCAGCATAGACTATTTATTCATAGACGCTTTCTGCACAGAAACCTCACGGAAAAAGAAATGTCCTAAGAGGTCGAGAGCATGCAGGAAAGATTCCAGACATGAGCTTAGTCCATAAAATATGGAGGATGGCCATCATTCTAAAGCCATTCCACATCACTGCACATGCCTTGGGTATCCTCAGCCTCATCCGACATTTTTGGGGAACTCTTGATGCTCTGGTTAAACTGTTTGATTGAAGTTAGATTTTTCAAATAATTTATTTTGAGAATTTTTTTGAATTGTTGCATTGTTTTAAAATGCCTTTGTGATGGTCTTGAAAAGTTGCTGTACAAAGAGCATACATTTGTTAAACTTCTCTGCTATCTTTTGCGTTCAGATGGCAGACATTGGAATCAGCGATTGAGGAGCGACTACAGCAAGTAATAACAGCAATGAAAGAGTGTGGCTCTGGCACACAATATCACTTATCAAGTTAGTGTACAACTTCGTAACTTGGCATACCTTTTGCTATTGTTTTTCCTATTGTTACGAGTTTTTGTAGATGTTAGGAGTAATATGAATTTATTTTTTCAATTGTGCATTTCAATCATTTTGCCTCTGATTCAGGTTTCTTAATAATGCTTGGCCGTACTCGGCCTAGTACCCAAATATCTTCGTGATTTCATCTCACTGCCGACTTCAGCATCCTTCTTCGTCTTCTACGCTCACGTGACAGACAAGATCTCCTTGTTCTATGATGTAGGACTACTTACTTTTGCCAAAATTCGAACTTTTGCCGTCATTGGTCCTGCGCTTTGGAATACGCTCTCTCCATTGACACACTCTTTGTTTTTAACTGGTACCCAAAGCACATGTTTTCGTTGTCTCAAAACTGCTTTCTTTTCTCTGGGTCTTTCACACTGGGAGCGCATCTGATTGTGTGCACCGACATAGAAAAGGCTAAAGATCAGCCTAACCAGTAGATCTATAACAATTTGGTGATGTTGACTATACATGTATCTACGTTAGACTTTCTGTTACGTCAGTAATTAAGCAAACGTGTAATGTAATTTAAAACATCGTTTTGTAATTAGAGTCTGGTAATCGTTTTTGCGTTTCATTATCTGCTTAACCTGCAGCGAAAACTCTCTCACTTTATTCCCAGATTCCCGACAGAGGTGCTTTATAAATTTATAGATACATCCAATAGGATAGTAATTGTGAATAAATCAGATTATGTTAATGTTACATGCAAATTGATCAGACTGCAAAATTTATTCAAATCAAATCAAATCAAGTTTATTGCTCCCACAAAAGAAAACGAAATACAGCAATTACACAACTTTGAATTGCTTACATAGAGAAGAAGATTAGGTATAATTACAGGTTAAACGGTAGTATTACAGGGAAGCAATAGGAGCCCCAGAAGGGAAGATCCCGCTAGGTAGGGGCCCTAGACAAATGATTATTCACAACCGAGTTGATGAAATGTATGACGTTAGGTGGATTAGTAGCATAAGTGGGAGATTAGCATGTAGGTGAGTACTTAATGGAGATGACATGACGAAGTAAGTTTTAAGCACAATGAAACATAAAAGGAAAGACAGAGAGAGAGAGAAAGGAGAAGAGAAAGGAGAAGAATAAAGCCATTATCTAACCAATAGCAAACGACAGTATTTGGTTTTATATAACATTTTTCCCTGCATGGGCGCGTATCAGACGTTTAAAATGAGTGAAGGCCATGCCCACCTTAAGACAAGGGGGCAGACTATTCCATACTAGGGGTCCCTGGTATTTTATAGAAAACTTACGTGTGTTAGTTCTAGGATAAATGCTTATGTAGTCCCGTTTATTTCTAGTTCCGATGGAGTGCTCTACTTTATTAAAATAGGATACAAAACAGGGTGGAAGGAGTCCGTTATGGAATTTGTACATAAATTCGGATGTTTGGGTGAATTTGATTTGACTGATGCTAAGAAGATTAAGATCTAAGAAGAGAGGTTTAGTGTGGGCACCAGCAGGCGACCTGGAGATGAGTCTAATGGCCTTTTTTTGAAGTATTTTCAAGCTAGTAATATGGGACTCATATGTTGAGGTCCAGATGAAATTACAATAGGTAAAGTAGGGGTATATATCAGAGTAAAGTACAGGTTTTTTAATACAAAGGGCGGAAGCAAGTATGCTATGCGTCTTATTATTCCAATGCTCTTAGAGACTTTTTTTGACATTTCAGATATATGATTATTCCATTTTAAATGTTCGTCAATATGGACTCCAAGAAACTTTGAGGATGAGACAGAAGGAATTAACGTGCCATCTATTTCCAGTTTCAGGCTCGAGGCGGGAATTAATTTCTTACTGGATCTAAATATGATGCAATTGGTTTTGGATATGTTGAGTGATAACTTATTTGATTTGAACCAGTCATTTGTCTTGATAAGTTCTTCATTAGCCAATGAAATCAGTTGGTCATAAGAAGCATTGGAAAGGAATGCATTGGTATCGTCTGCAAATAGTATAAATCTTAGTATACTAGTCGAGTTGGGAAGGTCATTGATGTATATTAAGAATAGCAGAGGTCCTAGTATCGAGCCCTGGGGAACACCAAACATAATTAATTGGAAGGTTGATAACTTACCATTGCATAAAACTTGTTGGTAACGAGTGTTCAAGTAGCTTTTAAACCAGTTCAGAGCCTCATTTCTTATTCCGTAGTGCTCCAGCTTATGTAGCAGAATTTTGTGGTCCACGGTATCGAAGGCTTTGGCAAGATCCAAAAATATTCCCAAAGAAAACTCATTATTGTCTATAGCCTGAGATATTTTATCCTGTATATCCAACAGGGACATGGAGGTGGAATGTCCGGGTTGGAAACCATGTTGAAGGGGATACATAAGGTTATTGTGGTTTATAAAAGAAAATAGTCTATCGTACATTATTTTTTCAAAAAATTTTGAGAAGAAAGGTAGGATTGAGATAGGTCTATAATTAGATATTTCGGTTCTGCTGCCTTGCTTATGTATTGGTATTATTTTATTGGTGTCATTGTTATTGTCAGTGATAACAGATGCTGCAACCTCTCTTGTAATTTTGTCACATATCTCTGAGAAGTTTATAAAGATCACGGAGAACATTCATTTATTGATGTGTTTGTAGGAAAAAGCTGTGAAGACTTGTTAAGTTTGAATTTCAATATACAGGGTGGCTAAAACACATGTAGGCCTACCACCGGATCAAATGACATCATCATTTTGTGTGTTGTAATTTGCAAAAATTCTTTAAAAATCACATGCATTGGAACGTGATTCTTTGGAAATTTGAAAAAATGGAAAATTATTTTTAAGCAGCTGTAACTTCTGAAGTAATGCAAATTCATTACTCATTCATTCATTCATTCATTGCTTGCAGAGAAATTGCATTTTTGTCTGGTGGTACATTTTTTTAACCACCCTGTAGATCTACGGTAGAACTTTCGGTAGAACTTTCCGGGTGAATATTGACCTGTTTTGACCTTTGTTTTCAATTTCAGTGGCCGTATTTCCACCATGGGAACGATCTGTGGCTGAGGCTAAAGTGCCTTATTACATCAAGTGCGTAGGTCAATTGCATTTAGTAATGAATGTAAACAATAAATTAGACCATATTTTTATTGTAGCCATTTACTGATATGTTTCTAGCAGATGTATTAAGCGCAAGTTAATTTAACAACACACACTGTACATGCCCTAGTAGTGGCTTGGCGTGAACAAGTGAGTCTGTAATTTCTTCTAAAACCTTTCAACAGAAAGTTCCATAGCACGGAGTTTTAAGGGCATTGCAATCCAAATCTAGGATGTTCTTCTATGTAACACAGTGACCCTTTTTCCAGATCAAACAAAGTCATAGTTCTTTTCTGTACACAATGGAGGCCAATGAGGAACTGATTCGTTACAGAAATTCATTTACGAGTTTTATATAGCGCCCATTCAAGACCATCTACTGATGACGCTAGCACACAATTTAGTGTTCAAAATGTGCTGTTAAGAAAGCTTTAGTACTAAGTGAACATAAGCTGTGTTCAGCGTAATTAGTGCATGCTATGAAAATCCATTAATGAAGTTTGCCATTGAACACTTATACCTAGAAATTGGAATTACATTTTCTTGTACACATCAGTCATGTTTTTAAAAAAACTAATCTTTCCTGAGAAGACTTTGTGAACAGGGCAATGACAAGTTTATAGCTTGAGAAAAGCTGTATTGTTATATAATGCATTTTAATGAACTTTCTGTTTGCCTGTAGTGTTTAACTGTAAGCAATTGTCATTTTTTAGCCATTCAACCGAAACGACACAATGGGACCATCCAGAAATGACACGGATACTTTCGTCACTTGGTAACAGCATCCATTAATTGAACCCTCTCTTATTTATCACTGTCTTATACTTAGGTATATGTAAATGCACAGTACACGTTTTTGTATAGTAACAATCTATGGCCTCAGTCCTGTTCATTTTTCAATGAATGTATTGGGTGAGATCCTTCTCCACCATTGCCTGTTTCAATGGGAGCAATACCATTTCAGATACCCTTGTATTGAATTGACCAAGACGTCTGTCCAAGACCCAGTTTTGATACACACAGCTTCTTTTAGCGCAATGTCTGGATGCCTGAAACTCTCTACATTGCACATAATGCCCTGTTGGAGATTTCCAAAGAATGTTAAAATACTGACTAAGACACACTTGTTTACATTGCGCATGTAATGGAATATTGGGTCAAGTGTGTATTTAATAAAGGCAATATGTCCGACGTAGGTGAAGTGATCGTTTTCTTACATTCACACCTTGACCTGGCATTGGATGTATCTCAAGGTCATGAACAGGGGCCCGCGCATCGTAGGACTTGCTGTTCGCCTCCCAGCTTAGGTCTACATGGCTACCAAAATACACTGCTTTGTGACACAGATGTGTGTGCAAAGAATTTGCCTGTGGTCTTTACAGAGAGTTGAATCCGCATACACATCGTCTGTATGACCATAAGCTTTACCATAATAGACCGCCAATTGCACTTTGTTAGTAGCACGTTCGAAATGTTGTATTGTATCTAGAAGGGCATTTGCCTAGCAATCATCAGTATTTTAAGCATACTATGAAAACTTGTTTGGTAAGTATTGTATGACTGAAACACTAAACCTACCTACAGACATAGGTAGATTGACTACGCAGTGGTTGACATCTTCAGTTCAGTAAGTTATATCTCTGAATTATTATTGACCATTTTGTTATAGTTCCAACGTGTGGTTTGTTCCATTTTCAGCTGAGTTGAATACCGTCAAGTTTTCGGCATACAGAACTTCGATGAAGCTAAGACTTCTGCAGAAACGTCTTTCGTGTACGTATTGAATTAACCAATACCGGGGGGCCGGGTAGAGTAATGTATAACACGCTGGCGTAGAGTGCGAGAAGTAGCGAGTTGTGCGGATTTGCTTTGTAGGCTGCTATTAGCGCCATGTATTGCAGGCTGTCTGCTCAGTTAGTATAGTTATTGTACACTGTAACCGGTTGCATTCTGTCAACCGGATTGTTGAATAAAGAGAATATTATTATATTATATTATAATTTTCGTGTACGTATTGAATTAACCAATTTTCTTTGGCATATTCTGTTAGATAACTTTATGAGTCTGTTGCTCGTGCATTCTTTTCTCTCTTTGTATACACGTTCTTCTGTCGTCTGCCTCCAAACTGTCATGCTGAGCAGGTAGAATGGTGATTGATTGTGTAACACGTAAGGCTCGTAAGCTTTTCACTTGTGTGATCGGGATACAAATTCAGTCCATCATGTTTAAAACTGATGTTGATCCAAGATTCACTGCATGTAACTTCCAGGTTTCTCACTCATTGCTCAATATAGTGCCTTTTAAATCCAATCACTAGCCTGTTTGTTGGTTATGTGAAATACCGGTATATATTTGACCATGTTGAGCCATGCAGCATGTCATGGATCATGGTTTTGTGTATAATAATACTTTTCTTTATTGAACATTCCGGTTGACAGACCGCAACCGGTTGCAGTGTACAGTTAAAGTGTGCCATAGTCTTTAGCTCCAGCCTGCTGATTTGACGGGACTTCTGAAGTTACTCAGGACAGACAAAAGAAATTCTTTCTACACTTTGGTAAAATCTTCATTAGAAGTGTGATGCACATGATTGTATTGATGTTATCAAATGGTTTAGCTTCCTGAATGTGTTTATACAGTCTGTGTTCCAATCTCAAATCTGTATTCGTTGTTTAGGCACACTCAAAAGAGAATTGTTCAACTATCAAATTGCTGTTGACCACGGCAAATTACTAGAAGCTGTCAACAGCACTACAAACGTGACTGCGTAACATGTTTAACATATATGTCTGCGGAGATAAGCCTTTAATGCTTCTACAGCTGCCCAGGTGGACCTATGATGCTTTGCTTTGTAGATTGACAATAATTTGCAAAAAAAACAGTGCTATGCAAAGTATGCTGTGGACTGTAGTGGTATGTTGCAAGAGGGATCCGGGCTTTCCCTCTCCCGACTTCCCCTCGGACGCCTTCTGACGTTCCCCCCGATAGACTCTTTGCGAGAAAACCCTCTGTGTCTAAGATACAATGTCTGATATGTTTCAGTTGACCTTGTCGGCATGGACAAGGTTTTGGAGGCTTTTGAACGGAATGGCCTCCAGCAGTCAATGCTTACGTCCATGACGGTCACTGAAATAATCCAATGTCTGACGTCCATCTACAGTTCCTTGCCACCGACACAAGGAACCAGTGCGGACATCAATGTTTCGCTTTGCATCGACCTCGTTCTTAACTGGCTACTCAACATGTATGATTCGTAAGTATTGTGCAGGTCTTCCAAATTTCTACTATATAAGTCAGTGTTTACGTGGACATCAGCAACTGACAGTTCCATATCAAACAGCATCTTGATGTGAGGTTGTCTTATAAGGTGTTTGTTTTCTGTAGATAAGTTAAGTTTGGGATACTTTTCCCCCAGTTACATCGTATTTCAATTTGTGTTATGTTGACGCGTGTACTAGTGAGTTTGCTACTGTGCTTGTTACATAAGGTAAAGACTTGCATTTTTGCTGTGTAGGCCTATGTAATTTGAATGTAATTTATTGGTAAATGTTTGTGGCAAGTAAATAACAATTGAACAAGTTGTCAAAGCTGTATTGGACCATCTGCAAGGTTGTTTATTTTACATGTTGTGCTGTGATTCAGTTTTTATTAGTACAGTGAAGTAAGGTAAGAAAATGTGATAGTCAATGTATTATGTTGCATGTATTTATCTATTTGTGTATGCTATGTATGATATATATCGAAGCAGTTACGCAGCACATTTTGTGAACTTCACAATGGCACTTTTTATAAGGTGCATATTAAGATTAGCTGAAAATATTTCTTTAGCTGTAGAAGATTGCATCAAAGTGGTCCAATGGTCAATAAAATATACTTCATTTGCTTGTTTCTGGATACATACTTTCCTGCAGCACAAACATTACAATGAAAATCTCATGACGGAACCCTGTTTTTTCCACGGATCAAGTTGGTTAACCTTTTGTTAATTTCTCATAAAGCACTAGAATGTAAACCTAGGATACCGAGTTGAAAAACGAAGTGTGTCAGTAGTCTACAACTGTGTACCACCCACATTTTTTAAACACGCACTTATTCAGGATGTTTGAAAAGCCTGTATGTTTAATGAAAACATTAAAAATATGCTTGCCAAGTAACTCGGAGCATTTGCGCTGACAGTAGGCAATGTTTGTAAAGGTGTAGCCAGCCGACTACTTGCGATGATACAAAAAATTGTCATAAATACCATGCCTTCAGTTTTATTGCTTTTCAATTGTAAATTCTTCTCGTGTTTGAATATCTGCCTACAGGTCAAGAACTGGTCAGATTCAGTCACTGTCCTTCAGGGTTGCCATTCTGGTGATGTGTTCTGCAAATCTTGATGAAAAGTACAAAGGTAATTTCAGACAAAATATGCCATGTTCATATATTTTTAGCAAAAAGGAAGCACATAATTGGGCATGGTTTAGGGTATTGGTAAACAACACCCTGGCACAATTGAACGCATGGAGTGCTGATTATGAAGGTTTCAAATATTTTGTCAGAGTTTCCATCTACCCTCCCAAAGGTCCACTCAACCTTCCATTCAGCAGATGGCATTGGTAAACTGAGCAGTAAGATGCAATGTCTGCTGTGTACAGTTAAATTCGACTCCTGTAATAATGTGTAATCATGCATTCATTACTGATTATAGTCGTACTGTGTAGGTCAGTTTGAAATTAAATGTAGATTAGTATTATGATGTTGAAGAGCGAAAAATACTGAAGCTTCAAGTTATTTTAAGAAATAAATTACAAAATACATATTTTTCTATCTTACTCGCTGAAATTAGAAGATATTAAATTGAATAAGCTTAATTTAGATTACAGATTGGTGTGGTTTATTTGCTTTCAGCTTTGTTCATGACCGTTGCGAATGCAGACGGTTGTGTCACTCAGCAAGAACTCGGTCTTCTCCTTCACGCATGCATTCAGATTCCAAAGCAACTCGGGGAAATTGCTGCTTTTGGTGGCAGTAACATCGAGCCCAGTGTTCGGAGTTGTTTCGAAAAGGTTATCCAAATTTTATCTATTCCGGTGTGTCAGTGAACAAAGTCTGATTAGTGGACTCGTAGCTAGGGTTTAAAGTGGGTGGGAATGCACTGTTCTTGTAAATTAAGTGCGTTACCACTGCTCACCATGCATGGAACTCTGGAAATGCACGTGTTCCAGTAAAACCCTTCATAGGCATTCCCACTGCTCACCCATTCGTCGTTCCCACTGCTCACACCACTTTAACTGCTACTGCTCATGCAGTGGTCGTCGAAATTAGAGGTCAGACAAGCTACTGCAATGCATGGCAGACATACACCTGCAATGCGTCGCGGACATACACCTGCAATGCATAGCGACTTATTTGTTCCAATGCAGTTCAGTTCAGAAGTTTTCCTGCGGTTGGTCCATCCTAAAGCAAGCTGCCTAAGAACCAGCAACACGAGCTTCTCATCCGCTCTTTACCCCAATAGGGCGAGAGCTTGCTTGTTCAACCATTGTTTTATTGCATTGTGTCCAGAGTACCTCTGATTAGTCTGTGTTTACGGGGCGCTATATAAATTTGCAATTGCCATTACTTGCATCTCAGGTTATGCCTGGCAAATAGCAAAGTGTTTGTATATGATTTGATTATGTATACAAAAATGTATGAACAACTCTACATGGGCTTTGTTATCATGCATGTATGTATCTGTATATCATTTCATTTTGTTTACAAATATGATTGAACAATGCTACATGTTCCTTGTTATCGTGTATGTCTTAAAGGAAGCTCCAATGACTGTCACTCCACTGTAGTTATGATTATGATGAGTTATCTGTCGGAAGGCAGGTGACCATTGGCCTTAAAACCACTCGGGGATGAGATGAGTGCAGGGCTTTCTCGTTGCCTTCCTGACAGATGATTGTGGATTAGCAACTTGTCCAAGGTCGTTACACAGTGGCTTGAAGTAGATTCGAACCTGTGACAAATCGGTTGCAAGACGCTGTAAAACTTACCGCTACACCACTGCGTCTAATCTGTGGTTGTACTGTTGCGCTGAAATCATTTCTACAGAACTCCGCCACTGGTTGCACTCTGCCAGTGCCAGTCCCAAGCCTGGATAAAGGAGGAGGGCATCGCTAATGGTCTTTGTTGCCACACAGTGACGTTAAACTGCAAATACCACCTACCATTTCTACCAAATCAAACCGCATGGTGGCATTCGTGAATTTCTTTTTAATAATAATAATAATAATAATAATTATATATTTTCTTTAATTAAACGCCTGCAAGACGCACTGCGCTTTACATTTACAAGTTATGCAGTAATCTTAATTAAACTTAACTACTAACTGAACAGACAGCTTTGTAATTACACGGTGCCTATGGCAGCCTACAAAGCAAATCCGCCCAACGGGGGCTCGAACTCACTACCTCTCGCACTCTTGGCCAGCGTGTTAACCACTACTCTACCGGGCCTGTATAATCATTTCATTTTGTTTACAAATACGATTGAACAATGCTACATGTCCTTTGTTATCGTGTATGTCTTAAAGGAAGCTCCAATGACTGTCACTCCACTGTAGTTATGATTGCGATGAGTTATCTGGGAGGTGTCCGTTGGCCTTAAAACCACTATTATTATTTAGTTTGGGAATCCGTCGGAGATCAAAGTCTCTCACTTCGTCAACTGGATGAAGTTGGAGCCGCAGTCGATGGTCTGGCTTCCTGTTCTGCATCGATTGTCAGCTGCCGAATCTGCCAAGCATCAAGCCAAGTGTAACGTCTGTAAGGATTGTCCGATACTTGGTCTGAGGTTCGTTTCATCAGTCTCTCAGATTATATTTACTATGTTTCATGCACCACAGGTTACAAGCAGAAACTCTGTGCATTAGGATGTCGTTTCAATTATTTGTTCTTTCGTTAAATGAGTTTGTATATCGCCTCTTCAAGGAGACTACATGGAGGTGCTCCCAACCCCAGCACGGCCAAATAAAGCTGTCTTAAGATGAGAGTGATAAAAGGAGTTCTAGAAAGGAGTGGAGCGTCAAGGGAAGGCCATTCCAGGTCGAGAGGGTCCTACCACCAAGAAGGCATGGCTATGCATAGTGGAAGTACGAGCAAAAGGGACTGGGAGCAGACTTCGTTCAGCCGAGCGAAGGGAGCGGAAGTGGTGAGCACTAAGAGTAGGGCTACAGAGCTTGCAGAGGTATTCAGGAGTGAGGCATAGCATGTATCAAATTGTATCTTGTTATGTGTAGGCCTCGGAATGCCTGTGGATTTATATGTCTTTTAAGTACCTGAAAGTGCTAGGTATTGCAACATTCAAGAGAATTTTCCAGGAGGAATGTTTTAAAAGATAAAATTTCCTAAGATTGTTTCATCTAAGCCAGTGGTTCACAACCTTTTTGACTTTAGGGCCACTTTTTTTCTAAGTTTGTGTTCACGTGGGCCAATTTTTCTTACTTGAAGGACATAAAGGGGCCACAAAGCTAAGAGCATATAAAATTAATTGAAAATAGAATGTTCGATGTTATTTATAGACGTCAAAATTTAAATAATTTGTAATAGAAAAAATTATGTGTTCCATCTTGTCCAAATTGTCAATGTTTTCATATGTTTTTGTTAGTTCTTTGAGAGATGAGGGTCATTTTCTTAGGCCTGGCAGGCCACTTTTGACCTGTGGGCCGCGGGTTGGGAACCGCTGATCTAAGCAATTGTCTCAGAGCTTTATAGCAGGAACTAGACTGAATTCTGATTGGCAGGTCGACTAAGAAACTATGGTCGTTTGATCTCATGCTGAGCAGCTGTCAATCAATACAGCTGTCAATCAAAACATCTGTCAATCAATACATCTGTCAATCAATACATCTGTCAATCAATACATCTTTTGAATGTATTGGATAACTGGAATTGACAAAGTATTTCAGTAGCATATTTAACCAACTGTCGAACCCTAATTTTCCTCAACAGAACTCACCGGATTTGTAGTAAAATATATGTCATCCAAAACATGAATAGGAAATCTGAATCTTTAGTTTTGACATGAATCTGAACTGTACTGGTATATTAGTTACCATTGTGTTCAGTGCCTTTGTTTTGACCTGTACCAAAAACTGATTTTTTATGACAATTATCTTGAATGCTTAGATTTATGTTGCCAGTACTTTTTCTTTTAGGTATCGGTGTCTCAAGTGCTTTAGTTTTGATATGTGTCAGAACTGCTTCTTCTCTGGGCGCAAGGCAAAGAGTCACAAACTTACGCATCCTATGCAGGAGTATTGTTCAACAGTGAGTCGTTTTTAAAATTATGTTGATAGCAAATTTTTATTTATTGCGAGTTACTTAGGTTACTTCATTCATAATTGGGGTTCCTTGGAGGCATAGTGTTGGAATCTCTAAACTGAAATCGTGATTGGCAAGATTAAGGTACTGGATGTTTTGCAAGTATTCTTCAACTGCTGCATAAATATCAACGAGATGTATTATGTAGTTCACTTTAGAGATTTCAGGTCATCTTTAGTACTACATTGTGCCTTTGTTGTTGCTGTTACGTTAAAGCATTAAATTAATTGTTCATGGCCTGCTTATCAGAATCCTCTTTTCACAGAAAGATTTCTTGTGGGTAATCAGTGTTTCAAATATCTAGTCAAAATTTCTGTTTTTTGGCTACACACACACTTACAAACATACAATGAGCATTTCAAGAAGTGGAAGTCGATTTGTGGATTACATAAGTTGACAAAAATTTAGGTGGCACTCCAGCATGTCAACACTGTCTCAACTTTGTATTCCTGTCAATTTTTTTGGTCAGATTTGTTAGTAGCACCACTGAATAGGAATTTTGATGAAGCGCTTTTCAAATTTTTGAATGAATGATGTTTAATTTAACAGTTTGATGCAGAGCAATCAAATTTAGTAGGCTATCCGATTTTAATCAGTTAGGTACATGTTTACTTTGTCCGCTGTAGACAACATCTAGTGAAGACATGAGAGACTTCACCAAAATGTTCAAAAATAAATTCCGTTCCAAACAGTACTTCAAGAAGCACCCAAGACTTGGATATCTGCCGGTACAAAGCCTTGGAGAAACCGACACTTTAGAGAGGTAATCAAAATCAGCTAAACAGTTGTCAATAGGACTACTAGCAATAGAGAACGAGTGCATTATCATTACAGTACTTCATTATAAATGTATTGACAATCCCAATACTGTTTTTAGCTTATGTTATTTATATGGCCATTTATATAGAGCCTTACAGGAACCTCTCAAATGAACTAAAAGTCTTGCAATTTAGCGGTAATTTCATTGATGCTGTTTGGTTAATAAATTGAGTAAGGAAGTTTTACCCTTCAAATACA
Source organism: Lumbricus terrestris (assembly GCA_949752735.1). Taxonomy (NCBI): domain Eukaryota; kingdom Metazoa; phylum Annelida; class Clitellata; order Crassiclitellata; family Lumbricidae; genus Lumbricus; species Lumbricus terrestris. The sequence goes on from OX457046.1 coordinate 21,829,878, forward strand.
CACACACAGTGAATTAACATGCTACGATAGTATGATCTCAATACCATATTTTTGCATTGTTGCCATGGAGAACCTTATTAACCCAGCTTTGTGCGTTCGCTATTGTGGGTTCCTAAATGTGAAATGACCTTCCCTATGAAATTCATAGCAGAATTCTGGTGGGAATTCACCTGCATCTTTACACTGCTTGAAGACCTTTCTCTTTTCATGGGTCTGTCATTCTGAGAGCATTTCTGAACAGCTGTGAGAAGCGCTTTACAAATGTTATATTAGATTAGATTTGATTAGAATCTACTATTTCTGTTTAAAGTAGTGTGTTAAAGAGTTCTTTGTTTTCCCAAGCTTTATAATATCTAACTTAACAATGAGCTGCGCTGGTTCCCAGTCATTTTTAATACATGATCATTGTTAGTACACACTTATTTATGTTTATTTGAATGAGCACAGGGCTTGAAGTGTGACTGGATGGTCATGGACGGTGTCCATGCTCTTATTTTTTAATTTGAACACCGTCCTGCCACTTATTGGCCAGCACAGCCTGGAAAGGCACTTCTTTTGGAAATGTAAGGGACTTCCAGGCACATATTTTTCAACACTTTAAGCACTGAATGAGCACGCATGTTAGAGTCATGGCTGAAACTTTTTGCAACGTTTTACCACAATTTTACTACTTACTGAGCAGGAATCCGGTGACGACAGTAGACTTTATGTCGATGACAACAAATGCGACGTCGCCGTCGAAGGTCGTGGTTGCAAACAGTCGTTCGTCTACACCAAGTTCGGGCAGCTTGAACTCGCAGAATCAAGATCTTCAATCGGCAAAGAAGCAGCTTACACTTGGGTCTAGGTCAGCAATGTCCAACTTGCTGCTTCAGCTAGAACTGTACAGCATGCTTATTGTTATGTTCACAATATTTTTTCACAACATTGTTATGTTTGCAATATTTTTGCCGTTGTTGATTTTTAATGTGCTTCGACGTGTAACTGGGTGCGGTGTGTCACCTGGGTTTGTCTCTTTTCCGAAATTAGACAAAGATTATTATATTGTGTTTATCATTTTTTTGCTGATGAGCAAATGCATGATGCCTTAGTGAGCAGTGAGCCCGGCCATTGACTCTTGGGTCAGGGATTCAATTCTCTCCCGAAATGGAAAGCGTTTTGGTATTTCTGTTCTCGTTATGCCTCACAGCCAATCAGATGACTGTACACTGCTGTTGAGAAGTTCTAGCAGTGAGGGAGAGGAGTTGCCATCATGCATGTTTCTTTTCAGCACAACCCACATAGGCAGGCTTTGTATGAGAAACATCTTAGACCCTTGTGCACCATTGCTATTTTGTTATGATTTAGGATCTGCTCACTGATGTCAGAACTAAGACTTAGTATAATCATATGAAATTATAGTTTGTATAGAATCTTAAATCTTATAATTCCTTTTCCGGGGGAGGTGGGCGGTAGCACAATGGATAACGCGCTGGCGTAGAGTGCGAGAGGTAGAGGGTTTGAGCCCCGTTAGGCGGACATGCTTTGTAGGCTGCTATTAGCGCCGTATAATTGCAAAGCTGTCTGTTCTGTTAGTAGTTAAGTTTAATTAAGATTACTGTATAACTTGTAAATGTAAAGCGCAGTGCGTTTGCAGGCGCTTCATTAAAGAAAAGATTATTATTATTAGTAAATGTGGTGTAAACTGTTTAAGTTCACGCTAGAATAACTTGCCAGTACTTTTTCAAGTTAGCTTCAAATTGTCATCATTTTCAATTTTCCTATTTCAGTCCTGCACAGTCCAGTTCACAGAACAACAGCATATCGACCTTGGAGATGCATTCTCGCTTGGAGATATACGCTAGCAGGTTTATAATCTATTAAATTGAACGGTTTAGTTATCTAACTATTTACAGTGAACTACAGAATACATCTTGTTGGTATTTATGCAGCAGTTGAAGAATACTTGCAATACATCCAGTACTTTAATCCTACCAATCATGATTTAAGTTTAGAGATTCCAACACTATGCCTCCAAGGAACCCTCAGTTATGAATGAAGTAACCTAAGTAACTCGCAATAAAAATTTGCTTTGAACATAATTTTAATTGTACAGGATAGATGATTTAAGTTGTTGAAATTTACAGTGACTCTTCAGGCTCCCCTCTGTGACTCTGCTTTTAATTTCTTTGTAGTCTAATATTCTCGATTTGTCACCAAGTAAATGATTTGATTTGAAGTATTGTATTGAAGCATTTATGAAGCGCCTCTAGTAGGGTGAATCGTTCAGAGGTGCTTCCAGTATGGAAGGCCACAAGAGAAGAGATGGTGCCTAGGATTTTTCTGGTTAATGCAACGAAGTGTTTGCTTTCTGTAGGTTGGCAGAAGTTGAGCAACGACGAAGAGAAACAACACCTGACTGGTATGATTGTTTTATTGTCCAAAAGCAAAATCACAAATGACAACAGTCAGCAATGCTGTGTACTTCTGTCTAGCGATGATGTTAAAGTAATAAAACAATGCAGAGCTAGTCAACCCATCTCCTTTATTCTCTGAGCAGATCCTTCTGCGAGAGGCTGGATATTTGTCTATATATCTTCGGCATCCATTCAGCTGCTTCTGTATGGTTGCTACAATTTAATCGTTTGCTTATGAACGTAGGGCACTCAGATCTTTATGTAGTAATATTTAGGCTACAGCTAAGAAGACACGCCAAGTGGTTAACTCTTTATCGACAAGAGAATTGGATTTCCATGCATTTCTGTACACGATCATCGTTAAAGTGTTAAAGTTGTGATGCATATTGGCCAGGGTGATAGTTGCCGGTTAGGTGTTGGGTTGTTTCAACTCCCAGTCTTTCTTAGAGCCCCATAGTAAGTCTGTTTTTCACACTCAAATTCCAAGTGGATAATGGTCCAACCCCCAGTTATTTTTCCACAATTCTCACACTGACATTGGCGTTCTATAGAGGAATGGACTGTGTAGATTGTAGTAGTATATATATAACATTTTGTATTATCTGAAATTTGGACAAGCAAGCTGTACTGATGTAATTCATTCATTCATTCATAGTAATGTACCTGATGCACTAAATCGTAAGTTTATTGCAGTCAAGTGTAATGCGTATGGATGTTAAAAATGGTAAGGGCGTCCAGGCACTTCCTTTGGAAAGGTATGGGGCGTCCAGGCATTAATTTTTCCACACTTTATGCACTGAGCCGAGTGTAATGAGTATGGAACTATGGATGTTTTCTGAATGTTAGGGATGATGAGCACAATCTGATTTCACAATACTGCCAGAGTCTTCATGGAAATAGTACCTCACATACCGTAAGTTGTGCTCAGCACAGTGTTTATTTTATTTTTTCGTTCACGCATTTCTTTATTGCATTCATTCATTCTTTACGGAACACAGAATAAGTAAGGTATAACAGAAAGATGCTCTCATTTTCATGATACTTAAACAACTGAAGTGCTTTCATAGATGCATGCAAATGAATGTATTAACCTTGTTTGGAGGATCTATTATTCAAATCAGTTTAATTAACCTTCTTCAAATCTTGACCAACTAATTATCCGGAAATTCTAGTTGGATAGGGCAGATAGTTAAATGGTAACATTCTTGCTTGAAGAACAAATAGATCTGGAGAAAACATGGTTCAATGGTCATTATAGGTTGACTCAGCCTTCTGTTTTCTGGGGGGGCAGCTGTAAAATGTGTGAGGAGGTTAAAAGTCTGCCAAGACACATGTTAAGTGATATAATTAAATTGGTATCATCATGTTTCAATGTTACTTGTCAGTGAACGTGTCAATATATTTGAATAACATCATCACCATCATCTTTTCAGTAAACACAGGGCTTAAAGTGTGTCTGGACGGTAATGGACGGCGTCCATGCACTTGTTTTAAAATCTGAACGCCGTCCAGCCACTTATTGGCGAGCAGAGACTAGAAAGGTAAGGGGCGTCCAGGCACTTCTTTTGGAGAGGTAAGGGGCGTCCATGCGCTTACTTTCCCACACTTTAGGCACTGAGTAAACAGGACCTTTTCATGAATTTTATTCGATAATATGTCATACAAGAAGCAGTTGAAATTATGTGTTTTTTTCTCAGCTGCAGAGTCCAATGCAGATAATGATGGCGATGGATGCTGAACAACGCGCTGAGCTAGAGGCCATGATCAGGGATCTTGAAGAAGAAAACAGGTGTGTTGTCTTCTAAACAATGAACGTCTGCAATGCCACTTAAATAGTACACAGGATACTCATACTAACCTGCTCCATCCCCCATGCTAATTTGCATAAATTGCTGTCCAGGATTCATTCATTCCGAAAACTTATATAGCGCCCCTTCAAGAAGTCTACTCAGAGGCACTCCCAGCCCAGCCACGGCTAAAAATATAGGTCTTGAGCACCTGGTAGAAAGCGGGAGATTAAACGTATAACAAAGTTGTATTTTAACATGGATACCATTTGTGGCGCATGCTGGTGTAGTGGGTATGTTTGTTGCCTTGGAGCTGGAGGGTTGCAGGTTCAAATCCACCTCAAGCCACCTCGTAGGGACCTTTAGCAAGTTCTTCAGTCGCAATAGTTCAGGCGCTTCAGCGTGAAACTGTGATTCAGTGTCTGCACTGTTGTCGGAGCGCTTATGAGTAGTAATCTTGAAGGGGCGCAATATTGTTATTTAACAAGTGCACAATGCACATACATACCATCAGTCATCTAGAATAACCAAGTTAAAATACAACTTTGTTATACCTTCCTTACATTCCACTTTTGGGGGTTAATTAGTTGCGCCCTTAGCATGCACCTCGACGTTGCAGTGTTGCACTTTTTTCACCTGGAATGGTTTCGCTTTCGAGCTGCCTTCGCCTTGTCTTAGTTTGGGATCGTGCGTGCACTTTTGATAGACACTTTAAAACAGTTCTTTTTCCATCGAAGTTGAGTCAGGAGCACCTTTTGAGTAGTAATTGTCTTAAAGAGGCATCGTATAAATGCTCTGAATGGATGGATGGATGGACGGACAAACGAACGAACGAATTAATGAATAAGGTGTTTCTTGGTATTGCTTATAAAGACAGTAGTTCTGCAACAAATTTCAGGTGTGTTTGGAGTTTCTTTGATGAAAAGTTACTCTGCAGTCAGTGCAGTGAATACCATTGGGTTCCATTCATATGGTGCAGTGATGAGCTCTGTTACCCAGTGATTGCCGTTTTTTATTTCAGCATTTACAACCTTTTTTCTTATAGACTTTACGATCATGCAGCGTAATGTAGAATGCCACCAATCGTGAAAAGGCAGGCTTTAAATTAGAAACGCATAGTTTGCAGTTAAGAATATTAGGCTCATTCATTGGCATTAACCCTTACCGGTCCGAAGGATAATTTATTGGCCCAAAATTGGCCGCTGAGAGCGGACACAGGACTGGTAAAGGTTAATGATGCCCGCCTTTGCAAATGGAAACGTTTAAATCAGCAGACGAACCCAACTAAAAGCTGATCTATCGTTTTCTTAGATTACATCAGATGAATCAGGGCTTCAAGTGTGGCTGGACGGTCATGGACGGCGTCCATACACTTATTTTAAAACCTGAACACCGTCCTGCCACTTAGTGGCCAGCACAGCATGGAAAGGTAAGGGGCGTCCAGGCACTTCTTTTGGAAAGGTGAGGGCGTCAAGACACTTATTTTTCCACACTTTAAGCACTGAGATGAATTAGATTTTGAATCTGACAGGTTGCTTCAGTCAGAGTATGATCAGCTGAAGGAGGCGCACAGGGAGGAGATCGTCAAGAGTCCGTACGACAACGTGGCCAACTCGTCGAAGGCAAACAACGACACGGATGGCCACGATGCTGAAATGATTGCGGAGGCAAGGTTACTACGGCAACACAAAGGTCGACTGGAGGCTCGGATGCAGATACTCGAAGATCACAACCGTCAACTCGATTCGCAACTGCGCCGACTACGGCAGCTGCTGGCTGAACAGGTAACTCGCAGCGACCGTTAGTAGCAGTTTAAGGTAACAATGTGACCATCCTACGATAATTGATTGTCTGCTATTATCTTGTCTGCTTTGTAATGGGCTGTGATTTGTCATCACGATTTATAATAATAAACGAAGATATATATAATTATTGGATGATGTTAATATAGAAGTTGTATTGTATTATAGGACCCTACTAAGCGGGACTTGTCCCTTCTGGAGTGCTTATTGCTCCATAATCTATTTCCATAGTCCTTTTTGAATGACTTACTATGTTAAATACCACTTGTGTTATACTGTTCTGTTTATTTTGTTTAATGTGGGAACAATAAATAATTTTGATTTTGAATTTTAAAGTACCATTCAAGAATGTGTGCTAAAATGTTGTACTGGTAATAGCATCAAGCAGTTGAAAATGATATTTATATTCCCTCTGTGTATGGATGTGTGCATGTGTGTACCCTTTCACTGTTTCCTTATCATCCCTGTCAGTTGAAAATGATATTTATATTCCCTCTGTGTATGGATGTGTGCATGTGTGTACCCTTTCACTGTTTCCTTATCATCCCTGTCAGTTGAAAATGATAAATATTCCGTCTGTGTTTGGATGTGTGCATGTGTGTGCCCTTTCACTGTTTTCTTATCATCCCTGTCAGTTGAAAATGATAAATATTCCGTCTGTGTATGGATGTGTGCATGTGTGTGCCCTTTCACTGTTTTCTTATCATCCCTGTCAGTTGAAAATGATAAATATTCCGTCTGTGTATGGATGTGTGCATGTGTGTGCCCTTTCACTGTTTTGTTACCATGATCCTTGTAAGGTTTTTAAAAGTGGTCTTCGTTGTTCTATAACCTGGAACATGTAGATATAACAAACATGCATGCATACATATATACAAGTTATACAGGCATAGTTTGCATGTTAAGTACATACATGCATGCATTCTTTCTCTATTACTGTCTCTGCATTCTGTAGCTGCCTTCCTCCATTCCTGTTCTACTACCCTCATCATACTCTATTGCAATGAAGGTTGGGTCAAGAGCACTTCATATATATTTTTATGTATGTATGCACGTAGAAATGTTTGTCATGGATATATGTATACACGTCATCAAGCACTTTTTAACGGCCTTATGAAAATGATCACGACTGATTGATCCTTACTCAACTGGATAACATTATTGTAGAAATGATGAGTTCAATGATTAAAGTTAATGAATTAAATGAAGGGGGATGATTGCACTGCGTACAAATTACTTGACTAACTATTCATTCACTCATTTCGAGAATATGAGACTTATAAGGGCATGCAATTGTTTTTTTAGCCGGAATCTGATATGCGAATTGTGACCTATCCATTCTCGCAGTCACCAGTACCAGCAGCTGCAGCATCAGCATCTGGAATGACGTCCGCACAGTCTTCCCTTCCACAACGAGGTCCACCAAGTTTTGCTTCCAGCAAACGCCAGAATGGCCACAGTTTGGTCGATGGTAAGATTCGTTCTGACTCTGTATGTTAAATACATTTTCGTTGAATTAGAATAAATTAAATTGGAGTGATAATTCAAAAAAGATTAATAATTCTGATAATAATAATGCATTGGTAGTAATTTAAATATTTTGTGTATGTAAATCCCATCACAAGTGTTGTTTACTGTCAAAGATCTGTGTGTGTGTGTGTGTGCATGCGTGTGTGCAGGTACTCATATAAAGTTGTATAAGGGATCTGAACAGGTGTAATATCTTAACATAACTTGACCTCTGTTTCAGCTTATATGCATGGCACCTACACTGGCTCCCTGTCTCCCAGGACATCGAGTACAAAATTGTTGCGCTTGTTTGACGTTGTTCCCTTGGCCATGCCCTGGCCTATCTATGTGAGCTTTATCTGTCATACTAGCTCGCAGAGCCCTTCGCTTTGCTTCTAGGTGGGAGCTGTTGGTCCCTTGTGTTAGAACCTCAGATTCCTCAGTTATAGATCCATCTGTCTGAAATAGTCTCCCATTGGATATATGTATGACTCCAACCTCAGAGTAACTCATCAGTGTTTTACAGGCTCCTTAAGAATTGTTTGTATCATCATGGTAGGACGGGGAGTGCCTCTGAGTTGTCTTCTTGAAGGGGTGCTACATAGATTCTTGAAATGAATGAATGAATGAATAGCTCGTAAAGTAATTTGAACAGAGTGTAAAGGGATAACTCGAATGTCAATTGGGGAAGATCACGACAAGGGAATCTCCAATGCACAAGACTGGACGGATGATGCAGTCTGTTGACTTACGACGATGAGGTGTGACAGATGCACTTATTTTCAAAAAGTATCATACAGGATCTACCTGGTGTTTTGTATTATGCAAATTCTGCTGTTTTCTTGCAGACAGAGGTCATTCGAGAAGTCTTAACGGAAACACAGGAGAAGGAGAAGGCCACCTGGAAACTCAGACTGGAAATGACCAAGTCCATGACGGCTTACCAGGAAGTGGCCTTTCAACAGAACATGGCAGAGGTAGCCGATCTACGTTGTGGTTTTTTAAGAGCAGCCTTTTCTACTGCCTGTCTCTCTGAAGAGCTATTGTATTGTATTGTATTGGATTGTATCTATGCATTTATATAGCGCCTCTCACAGTGCACACCAATCAGAAGCGCTCCCAGTGCATTAGACTAGAGAGGAAAAAAGCATTTTTGAGACAACGAAAAGAGGCACTTGGCTCACCAGTTAATAAGGAGGAAAGTGTCGAAGGAGGAAGCTGGTTCCACAGTGCAGGGCCAATGAGAGCAAAGACTCGCGTTTTATCCATGGTGGTCCTATGAGAAATCATTGTGAAGATCATCACTGCTCCATTGAACTTCTAATTCTATCGATTTTTTTGGCAGAACCACATACCCCATTTACTTGTACAAGAAATTGTAAGTAGTAGTGTTTAGTGCAATCCAGGAATAGATGTAGTGGCAGTGATTATTTCCAAGGCTGACCTGCAGTGTGGGTCAAAAAAGACCCCCTAAGGTTTTTGCCAATATCTTGGCCAGAAAAAAGAAGTTTTAAATCAAATTTTACAGGCTTAAAGGCAATTCATATGTATGTACAGTGGCCGAATTTCACCAAAATATTTCAAGCAGAACAAAAGTTATATTACTTTTTGTCTTTTTTTTCCTCACTCTGTACATATGAACAGTTAATTTGTTATCAGAGTTACATTCTCTGCAGTTCCTTGCTCTGAACTTTATTCTTGCGAACGAATTCTTTGCCTTTTTCTGGCTGTATCATGTATCACATCAAAACACTTGATTGACGTGTTTCTGTTTTTATCAACAGGGAAAAACAACATAGACAATTTATTCCAAGTGGCAGAAGAGGTTGGTAGGGCAGTTGAGACATTGGTTAACATCATGACGGACGATGAGCGACATGCCGAAGAGGAGAAGGACTTGGTTACCAGGCAACAGCAACAGCAGCGAAAGTCTTAGCTTACTTGGGACGTCATTAATGATTCCATAAAATCTCTTGAAGGAGTTTTTGCACCTACGAAGATCACCAAATTTCTAACGGGACCGGCCAGCAGTCGCGAAAGTAAGAGTGGTTGAAGAGATGATAAAATTGCAGCTACTGGAAAAAAATGGATAAGCCCTGAGGAGCAGTTACTATAGCAGTTCAATATCTACAGCAGATTCGTTTGTTCAAATTGTAAAATATTTAAGGCACATGTGTACGATTTGCCCTTGTTTAGGTTTATGGTATTCAAACTCAGCAGGCCTTACAACACATAATACTTTGTAAAAACATGTAATTTGTCATTAAGTGCCAAACTAGACGACGACAGTGCATCAGGCACGAAATTTCTTTAACTTCTAAGCCATTTATGTGAATAACTTTTTTTACGGACTTCAATACGTTACAGAAAAGCGCCCTCATGAGGTCTGCGATGTGTGTTCTGTAACATTATGCTATGCAATCAACGACGCTTCAAGAACTTGTATTCAATAGATGCTGTTGAATTAATTGAATTTATTGTCATTTTTGAGATGAAGAGAGTGGTTGAACTTTCTTTATCCAAGCGCGCTCAGAAGAAAGTGAGATATGGTCTTTAATAAATCCTGAAAGTTGCATGTTAAACTTGAGGAATCTTTATGAAATCTTCAGCATTTCTTTTACTTCAGATGCTGTTGTGTTGGCAGTGACTATGAAAGTTGCTTTCACAGAACTGATGGTGCTATTCTTACTGTAGTCTGCTAATTATTATCTTAGAGCATCTTTAATACAAGCCTTTTGGGCAGCTTTTCAATTTTATTTTCTGGTGTTCAAGTCTTTTTCCTTTCCTAGTTTTCAAAGTTGTCATTGGGAGAGCAAGATACAGCTGAGTAAACAGCCAAATTTCCTGTTAAAAATTGACTTAGAAGCCTTATAATTTGTTGGGAGGTTACAGCATTTTTGAGGATTAATGTTGTGCTATGATGTGCATAATTGAAAAGGTTCACTTGACCCAAGGACTTTATGTTTTGAACTGTTGCTTCTATGTATAAGGTGTGTAATAATAATATGCAGTTACTGATCCTACAGAAATGGAAGAAGCTGCTTTAGATAACTTACTAGTTTCATCTGAACTGACTTCTTAATTATCAATGAAAATCATGTAACTGGTGCAGTATTTTGCATAATAGATATCTACTGTCTTCAATTCTTTCAGCTTTTCTGATAAAATTTTTAGTAGTAGCATTGGTAGTAGCTGTAGAAGTTTTAGTACCTAGAATTAATTATAATAATAAAATAATAGTAACTTTAAGAATATTTAATGCAGATCATGCAAAGTGTCTTCTACCTGGATGAAAAGATCATAATGAATCATAACGGCCATTTTGCCAATGTGTCATTGTTTGACCTTTAATTTACTTTGAATGATTTCAAACGGTGAAATTCTTTGATGAAAAGTGTGATATAACCAATGCTTTTTGCAGCCGAAACGCTCCAGAACGATGTTCCACGATCATTTTAGGCTATTAAAAATAATTCAGTAAATTTCAAGTTTTAATTAAATGAGTTAGTGTTCTTTAAATTATATCCTTGTTGTCAGTGTTTATTTTTTAAATGTATACATATATAAATATTGGCAAACAAAAAAATATGTCCCTATGTTCCACCTTCCATCGATATTGGTACCACACTTCTTGAACCTATTTTTCTAGAAAAAAAACTGGAAATATTCAAATAACTGATAAGTAATGATGTTTATACACAAGTAACAATAACTGTCTTCATATGATTTTATCACTAAATTACTAAATAATGGTGTGCTATGTAGTCTTGCAACTTGGAGGAAATTGAGCTACTTCGGCCATGTGATGAGATCTAACGGTTTGGAAAAGGAGCTGATGACGGCATGCGGTGAGGGAAGGAGGAGACGCGGAAGACCGAGGAAGAGATGGTTGGATGAGGTACAGGAAAAGTCTGGCATGAGCCTAGAGGAGCTGAGAGAGGCGACAAGAGAGAGGAGACACTGGAGAGGATACATCACGAATGTCGCCAGAGCTCCAAGAGCTGACGGCACCAGGTGACCAGATGATGTAGTCTTGATGTGGTGTTGTTGCAAAAATCATTGACCTCCTCCTCCTGTGTCTAGGCTTGGGACTGGTACTCCTTTAATTTGGTAGTGGTCGATTGAATCGCCTGTTAATGAAAAAAGGAATTAATTGTGTGTAAACGTAAAAATCATTTGAAAGTGAGGTATGCTCACTAGTATGCAGTTTCCCCATTCTTAGAGTTACCCTGCCAGCATTTTGATGGGCACTAGATGGGAACCCATATTGGCTCTAGGAGTCCAGGTGGACCATTATTGACTCTAGATGGGATCCATAAGTTACATGCTCTAGAATAATCTAGATAGATCCGCAAGAAATGCCACATTTGGAGTCACAAATTACCCAAATGCCATTGCATGTATGAATAATTGAATATATCAATTTATGTTTAGAGACTATCTTCAGAATGCATGGTGTGAAGATACTTTTTAAGAATATGACAGACTTGTATTGAATTACTGTTTTAAACCACGCAATATGTAGACGTAGGCATACAACAGGAACATATAGAACAGATGCAAACGCTGTTTTTAAATGGCATTTCACTTCTTCTTTAAATATTATTTAAATACTAAATAAATATTAACTCTAGCAATAAATTATCTTAAACATTAGTCCTGTTCAGAGCTTTATGGTATATTTCAATATAAGCTTTCTAAATTTGTTCACTGTCTTGCTGGCTGTATATGGTCTGTCTCTGTCTGTCTGTCTGTCTGTCTGTCTGTCTGTCTGTCTGTCTGTCTGTCTGTCTGTCTGTCTGTCTGTCTGTCTGTCTGTCTGTCTGTCAGGGAACAGTGCTACATGAAGGTTCAACTAAAAGCATTGGTGAGGTCTTGTATATAGGCTAAGCCTCTGCACGCGACAGCCTATAAGCTTAGTGGTTGAATAGACTACTCAACGTGGCCTAACCTAACTGAATCTTAGGCTATCACTGTCGCACGACTCATAAACGAGACCCTCAATGTCATGACGCCCTCTGACAAATGACTAGCCTACTGTGCTAGTCAAGGTAGGCCTACATATGGTGAGAGTTTACAGGATGGAGGGTTCAACCCCCTAGTCTTTATTAGGGCCCATAGTAAAGTCTTTTCCTCAACCTAAATTAATTCCACGTCAATTATAGTCTGACCCCCCAGTTATTTTTCTAGTATTCTCATAGGCCTAGGCCTACTCTGTAGCGTAGGCTCGTGGCCAGGAATTTATGATGGGTTGGGAGTTTTGTGGCCTGGCCGAATGCTCTCTCTGACACCAACCCAACAGTATTACAGTAGCCTACCGGGTAAATAAAAAGGGAATGAAGTAACAAAGGGAATAAAGTAAGAAAAACAATTGTTACTAAAATCAATTGTTTTGTTTTTCTTATTTAAGTGGATAAAATTAATAACCTTTAAAAAATCTTTTTCCTAGGCAAATGGGGGGGTGTTTTAACCGCTTAGCCCTCGAAACCCCCTTGTCTACGCCACTAGCTGGGCCTACTGAGTGATGAACCGCAAAATTCACTGAAAAAATTAATGGACCTAGTCTAGACCATTGGTCCCTATAGAAAACTGTTTATTTAGGCCGACTATATCTATATATAGGCTGGTTGCCCTTTCACGTGACTACAACAGTGGTGAAGGTCATCAACAGACAAATTCACTTGAAAACAAGCAGAGTCCAGCCAGTATATTTTGGTCTCTATAGAAAACCGTGTTTATTTACTGTTGGGCCAAGCTTACATTTCATAGGTTCACCGCAATCACTAGGCTTGGCTTAGTCTTTAGCCATAAATTAGGCCACAAGATCTGAAGAGGTATAGGCCTACGTACATGTAGACTTATAGGCCTATAGACTACAATGTCATGTTGACAACAGTGGTGGATGATGACGATAAGAACCACGTGAGCTCTTGCCTCATTTTTCGAAACTGATGGTCGGCCCAATGCAATCTTGTGTTGACAATTAAGCAACTGATGAGACACCGCCACGTGAACCTATTTAGCCCAGTTGCCTCTCCAAAAGAGTTCAAGGAGAGCCATTGAGAATCTTGTTAGAGCCTATAATCGGTGCAATCAGTGTAGGTCAAGCGATAGTCTTTGTCATATTGTGGTAGGTCTAGCTATAGCTTGCTAAGCTTGTTAGAGCCTGATCGTTGCAATCAGTGTAGGTCAAGCGATACCGGTAGGCCTAGTCTTTGTCATATTGTGGTAGGTCTAGCTATAGCTTGCTAAGCTTGTTAGAGCATGATCGTTGCAATCAGTGTAGGTCAGGCAATATATCTTTGTCCTATTGTAGTAGGTCTACAGGGTGCGCCAAAAATAAGTAATCACCTACGGCTTTTTGTCAATATCTTGGTCAAAAATAGGAATTTTCCAAATCCAGTTTTACGGGCTTGAAGGTAATTCATATCTACGTACAATAGCCAAATTTCATCGCCATATGTGAAACAGAACAAAAGTTATATCACTTTTAGTGAGGCCACCCACCGGTTTTTTTGACGATTCAAAAACGCGACGCAACAAAAAGTAACAAAAAACCAATCTAATTATTCTGGCCAATATCTTGGCCGGAAGTAAGAATTTCGAAATGAAATTTCACAGGCTTAAAGACAATTCATATTTGCACATGATGGCCAGATTTCAGCAAAATATTTCAAACAGAATAAAAGTTATGGCACTTTTAAAGAGGTCACCCACCGTTTTTTGACGATTCAAAGACGTAACGCAGCAAAAAGGTAGCAAAAACACGATTTTATTTAGTCTCATCTCAAATAATTGTTATCAGATAGCCTTGATATTGCCAGATGATCATTATTATAACTATTGAAAAGAGGAACAGGGCGCCAGCGTAGCTGCACGTCACTGAGAAGTCACTTAGCAAGATGACAATAAAATCGGTAAATAAGGAATCTGTCAGCTTAATCAACATTTCCATCAAGAACTTTGCAAAGAGACTCAAAAGAAGTTTTGGCACTGGTGGTGGGCACATTGAGCACAAGTTGAGAAGCACTACCAAGTTCATTTGACAACAGTTATTTGAGATGAGACTTAATAAAAGCGTGTTTTTGTTACTTTTTGTTGCGTTTCGTTTTTGAATCTTCAAAAACGGAGGGTGGCCTCACTAAAAGTGGTATAACTTTTGTCCTGTTTGAAATATTTTGATAAAATCTGGCCATCATGTGCAGATGTGAATTGTCTTTAAGCGTGTAAAATTTCATTTCGAAATTCTTACCTTTGGCCAAGATATTGGCCAAAAACCTAATTTTTGTTGCGTTTTGTTTTTGAATCGTCAAAAAACGCTGGGTGGCCTCACTAAAAGGATATAACTTTTGTTCTGTTTGAAATATTTTTTTGTAATTTAACCACTGTACGTAAATATGAATTGCCTTTAAGTCTGTAACGTTTCATTTAAAAATTCGTATGTTCGGCCAAGATATGGGCAAACAACCGTAGGGGATTACTTTTTTTGGCGCACCCTGTAGCTATAGCTTGCTAAGCTTGTTAGAGCCTGATCGTTGCAATCAGTGTAGGTCAAGCGATAGTCTTTGTCATATTGTAGTAGGTCTATAGCTATTGATTGACCTAGTAGCAGCATTAATGCAGGGAAACAGATAATTAAGGCACTTAAATTTTAGGGTAAGCCTGCTTCTGGACCTCGAGAAAAGGACAACACTTCCACGAATTCAGCCTCCTTCATAACTGTGGATTGCAATGCTGTGTAACCCTGTCGCTCGATACCATTGTAGCCAAGATAATCAACCGCTCGGTCTTTCCTCCGTGTTTTCAAAGACTCCATTGGTAACATAACCTCAGACGTTTAATCCAAACTCGACTATTGCAATTCCATCTTAGTAGCATCGATTCTTCTCAAATAAAACGCCTGGACTAGAACGCTTTCTTCCGCACGACCAATTAAACCGCCAAACATCATCACGTGACAACGGTAACATGCACTGTTTTCCAGTCACTATATACATTGACTGACACTAACTCCAACGCATTCATTACAAATCGTAGCCTATCTCTTACGGTGACGATCCAGAGTTTAAAGTGGGTGAGAACGCGTGGGAACGGCGTTCCCACTGCTCCCGAAATTCATGACTTGCGTTCCCACTGCGCATCATGATGGAACTCTAAAACACATGCATTTCAAAAAAATTCTTCATCAGCGTTCCCACTGCTCACACATAAGCGTTCCCACTGCTCACTCAAACCACTTTAACCACTGCTCTTACCCATGCAGGGTTTAAAGTGGGTGGGTCTATCGAAATTCTTTGCTTGGTGCTCCCACTGCACACCATATGTAGAACCCTGGAAAAACATATAAGCCTAGGCCTATGCGTCCAAATAAAACTCTTCGGCGTTAGGCCTATTAGGCCTACACTCCTCTATATTCAGTGCTCCCACTGCTCACCCAATCATTTTAGGGCCTATAACCACTGCTTTAGCCTCTTATCTGAAACACCCTCCAAACATCTCAATCCGGTGTGAGAATTGTGGAAAAAGAGCTGGGGTTGGACCACGATCCACTGATAATTAGGGGTATGAAAACGGGCTTTACCCCTCGACAATTCTCACCCTGTTTCAACCCTATAGGCTGTTATAAGCTACGCGAATTCGTCAGTTCTTCGCCATCCAACCCCCTTCCAATCTGTCGTCAGTTCTTCGCCATCCAACCCCCTCCCAATCTGTCGTCAGTTCTTCGCCATCCAACCCCCTCCCAATCTGTCGTCAGTTCTTCGCCATCCAACCCCCTCCCAATCTGTCGTCAGTTCTTCGCCATCCAACCCCCTCCCAATCTGTCGTCAGTTCTTCGCCATCCAACCCCCTCCCAATCTGTCGTCAGTTCTTCGCCATCCAACCCCCTCCCAATCTGTCGTCAGTTCTTCGCCATCCAACCCCCTCCCAATCTGTCGTCAGTTCTTCGCCATCCAACCCCCTCCCAATCTGTCGTCAGTTCTTCGCCATCCAACCCCCTCCCAATCTGTCGTCAGTTCTTCGCCATCCAACCCCTCCCAATCTGTCGTCAGTTCTTCGCCACCCAACCCCCTCCCAATCTGTCGTCAGTTCTTCGCCATCCAACTCCCTCCCGATCTGTAGATCTATACTCGCTTTTCGTCGTAATCTTTCTTATCTCGGTCTAAAGTCTCATCGTCTGAAATTATGCAGATGCTCCTGCCTCCTAAATAGCTGTGCTCACTCAGCATGAGAATTGTATATAAATAGGCTAACTAGGCCTATAGGGGTCGGACTATGATTCACGTGGAATTGGGGTGTGAAAAGCAGACTTCACTATGGGGCCCTACGAAAGACTGGGGTTGAACCCATCAATCCTCCAAAATCCCAATCTCCTCACCCTGTCAGACATGTCTATGCTGCACCAGCTCGGCTTGACCTCCCGGATTTTTACCAGGTAGGCTACGGTTCCAGTCTCAATTTATTGCGGACTATATTATTATTCGATAGCCTGTCCTATAGGAGTTAGGAGTCTTAGAACCGGTGATAATCTAAGTTGAAGTCTCGTAGCCTACTACACATTAGGCCAGGGTGAGAAATTAGAATTGCGGGGGTGGGTTGGAGGGTTTCAACCATCCGTCTTTCTTATAGCCCCTTATAGTAATTATGTAGGCCTATATATGTTTTCATATGCACCCCAATTCCAAGTGGTCCAACTCACTGTTACTTTTCCACATTTCCTACACAGCATTAGACTACATTGCGAAATGTGCTAACTGTAACTGTTCCGCTTCCATGCGGGCGCCTGAACTTATTGCATCAGATCTCTCAAGGACGTTCACCGTCTGCTGATAAGTAGGCCCTTAAGTTTATGCTTGTACACATAATATTTTGCATGGAGATGTTTTGTATGTAGACAGCGCCTATTTGGTTGACGGCCAGAAACCCTGTTTACAATACGATTAGCAGCCTCCACGTCCTGCTCCAAAAACTGGAGCACTGTTTAATATCCAGATCGTTGGGCCCATCCCAAATGCGGCTCCAGGATGCTAAGGCGAACAAAGCCCGTTGCGTCACTTGCGTGGAAATTTCCTCTCCGTTCAGAATCTGAAACTGTATGAATATTCATCGACCTGCACGTGGTGTTCCAGAACGTACGAGACGATAACCCTATAAACCGAAGCTGAAGGACTCGTCAACAAGGCCCATAAAAATTATAGGCCTAATAAATCGCATCCCAGGCCAAAATTCAAACACAAAATTAGGCTGTAGGATCTAGCCTATATAAGTGGTTGCGTAGTTCAATGCGTGGGCATATGTAGCCAAAGCAATTGACTAACCAAATAATTTTAGACATTTTTCGGTTCTCCTAAAGCTCTTGCGTAAAGTAGACACTCTGGCAGAAACTGTCCGACACAAGCACGGCATTGATTGTCGTAGGAAGAACGCCGGAGGTCTTATAGTGTTATGCGTGCTTAATAAGCAATCTTGTGAAATTCGTTGGTGGGGAAGTGTCGAGAAAGAGTTGGGCATAGGCTATAGTTAGCAATCTGTGACAAAAGCTTAGAGGCAGGCCTGATCATCTAAAGCTTACAGTAGGCTACCTGTCTGGAACAATTCGCTGGTAGGCTAACGTTTTATACTCTTATACTATTATGTAGTTAGGCTAATTTTATTTTTCGCATCAATTTAATTGCTGGGTTACGCCTATAAGCCTATTATAATAGCTGGGGATAGGCCTATGAAAAGGAACGCCTAAAACTTTGCATAATGTGTTTAATTTATTTATTTTGTGCGCGTGTGTGTTCTCATGTAGGCCTATGGTATCATGGTATCCGCCTATAGACAGTGTTTAATATGCAGGCATCTCCAGGGGAAAGTCCCCCGGAATGATAATTATATCCACCACCCAAAAAATTGGACAGATGCTTTTACACCTATAGCCTATGAAGGCCTATTTGCATCACATGAACGGTTTTAATAAGCCGTGATATTATTTTATATTAGCCTATTTAAGTCTAGTATGATGTGTAATTATGACTTTGGTAGGCTAGTTGAAGTTGAAAGATTCATATCTTTCTATCGGTTCAAATTTATGACAGCATATGTTAATTGCAATCATATTCTTGGTTCAATTCTCTAAATATCTGGGAAATCTTAGTGTGATTAAATATCAGGCATTAGAGATATAAGGAAAACAATTTGGCTTACTTTTTATTGAACCACGGTGTACAATGAATAACTGCAGACGTGAGTATTATTAGCCCATGTAAGCTGACTTTTCAGCACGGGAATCAGCTTATCTCTGTTTCCCAAGATGACCCTAAATTGCTGACCAGACTTTGCAGAAATCATAACAAATGGTACATAAATCAACCAAGAACTAATAAATTACGGGTACCAAAATCGGGAAGTCATGTAGTAATTGCGTTGTTCAAGGAACAAACCATTTTGAAATTTGCCAATTTTAAATTGTGAAGATATTGGAGAGAAACCATTCAGTTATACAAATATAGTATTTGTACAAATATTGACAGTAAGTTATATTCATTGTAATATAAGATTGTATCATATATTATAATAGTAAATAATGACATTATAATCATATAGTTGTATATAATATCACGGTATATTATAACAGTAGCCTACACGTGTAATACAATGATGTAAACAGCAACTAAAATTAGTTTTTTCTAATTTTTCTGGATGGGATGTCATCTCAAGGCCACTAGTTGGAAAAAATAGTATCTGGACAAATATATTCAGTAAGTTATGCTCACTGTAATATGATAGCATCATAATATATTATAATAGTAAATAACAGCATTATAATCATATAATAGTAAATAATATCACGATATATTATAACACCATGTCAAACAGTGATGAAAATAGCATATGAAAGCCATTATCATATTGTCAAATTTTTCTGGTGGGAAATGTCATTCCTGGGGGGGACTTCCTCCCCCAGAGAGTCAGAGACGTCTAGATTACACACTGTACTAAATGTATCACGTACTGTCCTACCCCTATAAAAGTAGCAGTTAGCAGTTATGCCTACTTAAGTCGATCCCAATTAGGCTATAATTATAGGCTATCTTTGTTCAACGTTAATTAATTAATAGGCCTATTGAGTTTACAGTCATGTGAAATTCAGATGAAGTTAAAACTCGTGACAGCTAATGATGATATAAAAGACTGAATTTATGATTTGCTGGTAGACCTTCATCATAACATGTTCTGACAGGACCTCCTCTCATTAGTTTTGCTCTCGTCAATTGACTCCATTAAATTTTATGAATTTCAAATTTGTGCAATCACGAATAACAATTTGAAGTTCATGATGACCTGTTGAGATACGATACAGGCCTGCGTCCTACAAGGCTACAATAACAAACGCGTCATGCAGCTAATTGTCTTTAGTCTGAATGTCTGTCAATAAGTCTTGTGAAACAAAGTAGGCGTATGTAGGCTTATCGTACTTGAGGGCAGTTGAGGCTAGTAGGCTAATGATCGTAAATGCTGATTGGCCTACTAACGACTCCATTACGAACTCCAGATTTTTATTAATGCCACTTTTCACTGTATTGCAGGCTGTCTATTCTGCAAGTAGCCTAGGCTAGTTAATATTTATGTCTTATGTGATTTGCACTCTTGTGAATTGTTTAATTGCATAAAATAAAAATAAAATAATAAAATTAATGTAGGCTAGTTAATATTTATGTCTTCTGTGATTTGCACTCTTGTGAATCGTTTAATTGCATAAAATAAAAATAATAATAAAATAATAAAATGAATGTACACTGTAACCGGTTGCGATCTGTGAACCGGAATGTTTCGATAAAGAAAATATTATATTATATTATAAACCGGTACTTGAAAGCTAAACACAAGGCACAATCTTAAGCATGACTCGTGAGCACTGCATCATGGCAGATAGGCTTCCAGTCTTATATCACTGATCCATAGATTATCTGAAAGACAGATGTTTAGCCTAATCATGCCTGGTATCAAGATGACTACAGCCTTGCTAATTTCTTCTTTTTACTTAAGCACTTGTTCTAATGAGCGAGGCAATTCTGAATATTTATTACAAAAAATCTCAACACTTTTGTAACACCTTTCATGCATTCTAGCATTTGGTTTGTTACTTATCTGGCTGTGCTACCGTACCTGACTCCTGTCATCTCGACAGATAATTAATTATCAGGTAATAATATTATAAATTATGGGTGATCGCAGCATTAGCAAAACTGATTTTCAGTTCTATATTTCCTGTTTTTGTTGTTTATCAATGCACTATGATTAATGTATCTGTATTAGTGCAACAGCACTAAAATTGATAAAATTGTTAACTGGAAATGTTACTTTTTGCACATTTAGGCAATGGATGTTAGAAATGGTAAAGATATCCTCAATGGATTCGGTCACAGGTTAGTGATACAAGTTTTTATATTGCAGTCAATATTATTTTATTATTTACGACAATGGTAAACTATAATTATTAAGGAATAAAGAGTTGCTGTTTTCCACACAATGTCATGAGCAGGTAGGATTGACAAATATTGAGGAGGTGTAGTAGGAGGGATAGAAATAAAGGGGTGGAGGCAGGGTGAGAAATGTTGGGGACCTGGGGTTTCAACCCCAGTCTTTCTTAAAACCCATAGTAAAGTCTGTTTTTCACACCCCAATTCCAAGTGGAACATAATATGTCCCCAAGTTATTTTTCCACAATTCTCACACTGGGCAAAGGGAGAGTGACGGGAAGCCGAAAGAAACAGAAGATTTTTGTCAGAAGACATGTCGCTTCCCCACTGTTCTGCATGGAGAGGCTATTTGGAAAGAAACTGAGGTGTGAAAGGTTTGGCACTTTAACTAAAACATATCCATTGCAGAAGACCATTTTGTACTTTTATATTGTGCATGAATGCATGCATGAGAACAGCGCCACTGTCAGAATTCTCGAATCCAGAACTTTAACAGTGCTTATAGTGGTGTTATAAAATTGCAGGAAGCGGGACACCATGGAAAATGGCAATGGATGTTTGATACAAAATGGTACCTTGTGCGGTGTGAAAAATGCCAAGGGCTTAAACTGCCCTGGAGTCAAGAACCGAGATGTGACCTCAAGACAACGAGACGTGACCCTGAATGCTACCATCGAACCTGCACCATTTATACCAACAAGGCTTCAGCTGTTGACCGATTTTGCCAATCTGTGTACGCTGCTTGGTGCAGTTCTTGCAACAGTTGCCATGGCCTGCATGTGGAAAAAGAAGTAAGTAGATATTCAACTGTGATACACAACTTTATTACTACCAGCTAATCAGCAGACAATCTTCTTACACATATCATTTTTCTTTTCGATTTGCAACAAGTTAACATCATTATAACAACCGCAGCAGTAATGCAGATTTAGGCAGAAATTATTTACTTCTAACCTATTTATTACTGAAAATACTTCAGTAGCCTATGCTCTCTTTTTTGCTCTTTTTGCTTGCCATGGTGTTGTGCATAATTGGCTGTTTGTGCAGACACGTCACAGACAGCGGACCAATGAGAGTTCAACTTTGAGCAGCGCTTTGAAACACGGAAATCGCTGTCTTCAGCATTCGCTGTGTGCCAGCGAAAAGCCATTTATTCCAGCTGTATCAAAAACAGCCTCCTGACCATGGGAGGATTAAGTGTGCATTTCTAAGTGAGTGATGATGTTCAAGATCTGGTTTATCACATTTCTGAATGTAGCAGCCAGGTTTTGATATCTATAGTGCTGTTAGAAGAAGAAGAAGAACATTCCTCTAAGTTATTCTGAATTGAATCCATGGGTATGAAGTGCTAGGTTGTTGGCAACTTCATTTTCTGGACTGTCATGGTCCAACACCTTGCATTTTCCAGTGTGAGCCCTTCTGTGTGGAATGACCCCTCCCCAAATCTATAGAAATATTAGTCTGGCACCATCGTCATCCCTTCACTTCTTGAAGACTTTCTTATTTCCTTAGGGCTGTTATGCTGAGAGTGTCTCTGAATAACTAGTACGCTACAGTAGTACTGCAAGAGACGTTTTATAAATTCTCATATACAATGATGCAGATGGCTCCCTTCTTTCGCCGTCTCATCTTCCCATAGACTGTAACCATTGTAGCTCAGGGCTTAAAGTGTGCCTGGACGGTCATGAACGGCGTTTTAATGCACTTGTTTTAAAATCTGAACGCCTTCCAGCCACTTCTTGGCGAGCACAGACTGGAAAAGGGGCGTCCAGGCACTTATTTTGGAGAGGTAAGGGGCGTCCAGGCACTTATTTTTCCACACTTTAGGCACTGTTGTAGCTCAGATGTCCACTGGCAAAGGCCGAGCAGACATGACAGGGATTTGAACCCTTGCCTCTCGAGTGTCAATTGACAGTCCACCACACAATTATTGAGCAACCATAGAGCTAGTAAGGGTACTTAAATCAGCCTGGAAGCTTGTTTTCCAATACAATTCATTGGGATGCATTACAGTACTGGAACTGGACATTAGGGCAGTACCACTCCTCAGTCCTCAGTGTAGCTCTAGGCCTACCACCTAGCAATCCGAATGCACAAAATGATTTCAACAAAAACTTAAGTTACTTGCCTACTTTTGCTGTTCAATTCATAATTCAAAATATACAGTTTGGCATTTTTGGAGAGTCATTAAGAATTTATGTATCCCGTAAAAGATGCTCACACAAACTTTCACAAAGCTAACCATTGGAATATACCAAAAAATGTAAGGAATGGCTGAATGTTTAAATGTCTGATTGTTCCTGTACTTTTGTACTTCTACACAGGTACTACCTTGGGATGTTTCTCAACGTGGCAGCCAATATTGCGGACATACTCGACGGTCCGATCGCCCGTTCGTGTCCAAACCGTCATCCGACATTCTCGACGATCGGAAGCAAACTGGACTGCTACAGCGATCTGATCTCTCACTTTGTCGTCCCGGCTTCGCTCCTCATGAACCTATCCGACATGCATCCGATCTGTACAGTACTGGCAGCGCTGTACGTGTGCAGCGGTATCGTACGCCAGTCATACTTTGAAGTGACCGGTCGATGCGACAACGGTACTTGTATTTACGGTCTAACATCCGACTACATGGTTGCAATCTACTGCGTTACTATGCACCTTTCACCTGTGCTCGGTTTTCAGTTGATGGTTCCAGTTTTGAGCTTTGCAATCATTTTCATGATTTTTGCAAGTCTAACTTTTTCGCTGCGCAGTCGCCGCTATGATGGGTTTGACTTGCTCATGGTACTTTTGTTTAATGGTTTGCTATGCCTTTCGAGTCTGCTTCTTGATCATTATGCTGCAGGTAATTTTGCGGTTGGTTCTGGATTTTTGTTCGTAACACACGTACTATTGGCCTATCCTTTATATTTCCGTTTTGTTGAAGTGAACAGATAAAATTTGTCCATATATTACTGATAGTCGTTTTAATATCGGGCTATAAAATAATTAAACTGCTGAAACATCTCACACAAAGGCCAGTGAGAACCGGTTCGTTGAGCGTTTGGTTAGAGGTCGAAATGTCAAGAGGCCAATTCAGAATTAAGAGCTAGATTGATGCCGGAGTTTAAATTATTTTCGATGTTTACAAAAATGTTGTGTGTGATCTTCACATAGGGAGAAAAACCTTTTCAACGACACAATTAGAACATTTAATTTTATGGAATGTAGTACTTGTATCTTTCTGCCAAATAGTGGATGGCTATTTTGGTACCGTATATAGAGTATAGCCAACTTTTCATCAATATTATCGCACTGTTGAAGAATCCACAGATGTGCCAAACATTAATGTAGTGCCGTGCCATCTTGAACAGATGGATGCTGCTTTTTCACTAATTACAGTGTTATTCCTTAAAATTGTCATACACTACATCCCTGTTTAACACTGGTTTGCATGAGTAATTGGGTAATGAACAGAATGTGACTAAGTCATAGTTACGCCATGGGCCCAAACCTTTACATAAATACTGTTGTTTTGAGCCCTTCAAAGGGATGCAAAACTGGTTCAGTACCTTGCTCTTAAGTGCTGTAATATGCCGAGCAAATTTCTGTTCAGGGTAACGGCCTCTGTTGTCATAGACCCTGGTCAAATCAGATCCATCCATCCTTCAAAGGGATGTGGGACAGTCTAGTAGTTATGGATGGAATGTAACCTGATAGGTCACAGATTCAATTCCTTGTCAGTGCAGACCTGTTTTAACTTTCAACATCACATGCACCGCTGGCCTATATAACAAGTACACCAAGACTATACTTGGCCTATATATAAAAAGTACATCAAGACTATACTATCAGTTGGAAGGTAAGGTGGCAACGGAGAGCGTCAATCTATGCCAAGGCTGCAAAATTAAAAGTTGCTAAACACCATGTCTATGGGTTAGCTGAAGTTACTGCTCTTCTTCAATAGTTATTCACAACTACATAACAACTGTTGCGATATTCTAGACCCCATTTGGCTTTATGCAATTACTTAGCAACCCAAAGTTGCATAGTTACCAACATAATTATATCTTTATATACTGCCTGCACATGATGTTATTAACCTTTGTGATAATTTTATAACTCGATGTTATCTTTGATTACCAATGTGTATCTGCTTATGCCTGCGTTGCAATGTAAATAGTTATTATTAGGGTTATTTACAACAGTTTTTGTAAATACTAGTTTGCTACAGTGTTTAATAGTTTTTTGATTACTTTTGAACCTTCTTGTGCATATGGTAAATACTTTTATATGAATCACCAAATTCTTCTTAACAACTAGTTCATTTAAAAGCAGGATAGTTTGGGTGACTCTACTCGTTATAAAGTCCCTGTGGAAATTAGTCAAAATATTAGATAACTTTGAAACTTTTCCATGTTGTCTTTCAGTGTATAAATCAATTACTAGTTGGTACTTGGTAAGTTGGTACCCATCTCTTTCAGGCAATGTCACAAGGAAGGTTGACTGATTTAAGGGAGTTTTATGTTAAATAATTCCATATTGGCTCACAAGAGATGTTTAAGTCGTGGCCAATGGACCAGTCACCAGTGCCAGTCCACGAAGTTTTGGTCACTGGTCCATGAAACAATCATGAAAACTTCATAATTTTTCAAATATTCATGAAACTGTATAATAATTATTTAAAATGTGTTTTAGTTCTAATCAGTTATTTAATGAGGAAAATTAAATATTACTATATAACATCTGTTGATTCTATAAAAATATGCACGAGTGACTTTAAGATCTGCTGTTATTTGTCATGGCTTATTTAAATGTATGTAATCTTTTTATGGAATGTAATGAATGTTTGATTGTCAGATGCAAATAAAGGTTACTTACTTATTAAAAAAATTGTCTGTCCAACTAGAATGAGGAACATTCCAAGTTTATTTGATGTGGCTTGTTCTTTGTTTACATCGTTGAAGGAGCGATAATTGACTTCTTAGTTCAGTAGATAAGATAATAGCTTATTATTTTACTGAACTATCAACTGAATTAAAGGAGTTATAGACAGTGGTTAAAGTGGTTTGAGTGAGCAGTGGGAAAGCTAAAGATGAGCAGTGGGAACGCTGATGAAGAATTTTATGGAAATGCATGTGTTTTGGAGTTCCATCATGACGAGCAGTGGGAACGCGAGCCAAGAATTTCGAGAGCAGTGGGAACGCCGTTCCCACCCACTTTAAACCCTGTTTATAGACCCAATGCAGTACTAAATATAAAAACAGTGTGGACTGGAGAAACAGTGTGTTGCCCGATGTGCAGATCTGCATGGGAAGGACTAATTAATGTCTAAGATAAGGGTGAAAAATAGGTTAAATATTTCAATGACATAATTATGATAAAATCTGATTTAGATCTGATCTGTTTGATTACATTTGGTCAACTGGTTTTCCTCTATGACAAATATAAAATAAAAAACAGGAACTGCTTGAATACCTGCAGACAAACTGTGATATTGCTCTTACTGGCATCCAAGGCTGCAGCTAGGGGTGTTTTAACACCCCCGAAATGAAATGCAAAAATTAAATAATGCATTCACTAGCCCACGATGTAAGAACTACTATAAGGAATTTCATTTTGAGACTATCATTTATGTGATATTTTACAGTTGCATCCAACACTGTTATGAAAGATCATGACATTACTCCAAACCAAACCCCTTAATCAGTTGATTTGGTTGCATGTCGGCTTGCTCAAGCTCTTGGAAAACACCCCCGAAAAAATTCCTGGCTACGGGAAATTCCTGGCTACGGGGCCTCACTGGCATCAAGTGTCACATTGATTTGCTTGTCAAGAATAAACAAGCCATGATTCTCATTTATTCACGGATTTGAAGGCTTTTTGTCACACGAGTGTTTAACTGTATATAGGCCTACCAACTCTCAAGTGAACAATTGGTATTAGCAGTTATGCTAACAGTATTCCGTGTTTAGTGTTTACTACAAATCTTCTGTGAACAACAAAAAGATGGTGCTGGTCCCTAGGTCTAACAAGTTTAAGAACTACAAACTTAAAAGACCTCTGTTGGTCATAGCCGTGGAATGGACTACATTCACATTGTTGTCGGTTCAATTATCTACATTATATAACCAATAAAACTAATTTTGTCAAAAATATACAAGTTTGAAAGCCTTTCTAGTGAATCTTGTTTGAATTGTTTACACTACTGCCAACATCATGTGGTTCCTGCATCAGTTATTAACCATCTTTACAAAACCAACACAATTAGCATTAATCAAATTAATAAAGTCGTAAATATCAGTTGCTCATTTATTCATACACAAGATTGGAAAATCGGCTTCCTTCAAACTGTTCGGTCTGCAAAGAAATTGTCAGATCACGTAAAAAAATTACACAAGTAATGGCTATAATTGTGTCTATATAATTCCTTAAAACTAAATGCTCATAGCACATCAATTTCTAATGATACCACAAATTACATGCCGTCAGCGTGAAACAGTAGAATGACCAGGTCAGTCTCTGCCAGAATTGTTTAGTCTGAAGATTTTTATAGATTGCATGTTGCTATGCAGAATTTCAATCGAACTACTACCAATAAAACAAACACAAATTTGTAGTTTACCAGTTCTCGATATTGTACTCAAACACCAACATAACTCAAAACTAGATTAACAGCAGACATCACTCAAAACTATTGTTATTAGCAGGTCAGTTTATAGTGCACAGTGACACCACGAATTACAGGCTATCATAATCACACCAAATTGTGGACATCCAGTAAACATCAATGTAGTCATGTTACAAATGAAAGGAATCCGGGTTTGGTACTTTGGAAAGTATCCCAGACTTGGCCAGTAGTCGACAGTTAGTCGTCGAGAGTTTCCTTGTCGAACATATATTCGCCGAGTCCTGGTCCAGCTCTCTTCAGGGTGGTCACGTAAGAGGCAATCTGCTTGATAGACTCCACCTGCTCCTCAAGGTAATTCTCCTCCAGGAAATCAGTCATCTACAGAATTAAGACAGCGTTTCGGATTAGCAATCCAGCTAAAGAACAGTGCAATCACCACTATCCCTTCTATGGGTTTATCGTGCAGTGTAATCGCCACTTTCTTTTCTTGGGTCTTTCACACAGGGACTGCTGCCTCTGATTGGTCCTAGAAGTGCTATTTAAATATATAGCTATCAGTGCTTAAAGTGTGGAAAAAGTGCTTAAAGTGTGAAAAAATAAGTGCCTGGATGGACGCCCCTTATCTTTCCAAAAGAAGTGCCTGGACGCCCCTACCTTTCCAGTCATTGCTGGCCAATAAGTGGCTGGACGGCGCTCAGATTTTAAAATAAGTGCATGGACACCGTCCATGACTGTCCAGCCACACTTTAAACCCTGATAGCTATATTACAATGTACAGCTAAAACATCACATGGGTCGCGGTGGTGTATGGACATTTTCGGTGCCCTGGAGCCAGAAGGTCGCAAGTTCAGTTCCACCTCAACCACCGACTCTGAGCAAGTCCTTCACTCGCAATAGCTAATAAACTTCGGCATGAAACTCCAATTCAGTGTCCGCGCTGTAGTCGTGAGGGCCTCTGTGTAGATCCTTAAATGGATGCTATAAAACTGCTCATATGTACATTTATATGAACCAGTTCACTATATCAGGCATATTGGATTTGATTTGGATGCATGGCACCAACACTCAACACAATCTTTGACTAAACCATTCTTGCTTAGATCAGATAGACGTTCGAGTGCAGAATGTTTGTGAGGTACTTCAATACACACATTAAGTGTCCTGAAATCTAATACATAGGTAAGGGACATATTATAGCCAATTATTAGCCATATACAACCAAGAACAATCGTCCTCTGAGGGCTGTTGCCATGGTTTCTCCATCAGCAAACATTCTCCAAAATGGCCTGTACTGCAGAAAAATTGTGGTCTTGACCAGTGCTTCTTATATTTATGCCATGAAGACTTCTAAGAACTGTGACTACCATAAATGATTGTTACGATAAATAATTGTCAACAAGTTACACAAATTTCGGAATTTAAAATTCAAGTTTGTATTGATTTGCAGAGAAACAGTAGAGAGCGACATTAATAATGTCATGGACAGTTTAAGAATCACAAGGAGATTTCACAGTCGACTCCGAAATTGTTATACCAACAGCAAGACTAGCTATAATGGCGCATCGCTCATATATTATTGAATGAAAGCATGAATGTATTATAACTTACATGTGGATCATCATGAGCAGTTGCAACCTTATGCAGATCCAGAAGTGCCTGGTTAACATTCTTCTCCAATTCCAGAGCAGTCTGCATTGCCTCCAATCCAGTTCCCCAGGTGTCACGAATTGGCTTCTAAAAATGCATTTCATAGAACCGCACATATAGAATCGACGATTTTGATGAAGGTAAGATTACTTAAGTAGAGATTTGCACATAAAGCATTGATCATCATCAGAAGCAACATAACTTCCTGACTATAATTCGCAGTTTTTACACAAGAGTCATGGATAGTGACTAAGGGCACGGTGGTGTAGGGGTGGCGTCGTTGCCTTGAAGCCGGAAGATTCGAGGTTCGAATCCACCCCAAGTCGCCGCGTAGGGACCTTGAGCAAGTCCTTCACTCGCAAGTGCTTGGGCGCTTCGGCCTGAAACTCTGATGCAGTGTCCGCGCTGTAGTCGGGAGCACCACCGAGTAGAGAGCTTGAAGGGGCGCTATAGAAATGGAGAAATTTAAAAAAAAATGTAATTTTTGCAAAGAAAATTCATCCAGTGAAGCACAGCAAAATGAACAGTTCATAAACTGCTTAAAAATAAGAATATCACAAAGTAAAAACACATTTCGCAAGTATAAAATGCGGCTACAGCATAGCAGCTCTAAATATCTCCCAAAACAATGGCCATTACTGAAAATTAAGCAAAAAGCAAGTTTTTAATACAGCCTAATACAAATTCAAACGGAAAAATTTTTCAAGTTATACGCAGCAGCTTTGTAGCTCCAGTTCATACTAAACCTGCCATATTTTACATGTTCTATTTCATTCATCCAGTGATTAAAAAAGATTATGTTACAAATGTGCATGAAAAAACTCACGGCAATGTCCTGCAGCACAATTCGGCCACCACGTTTGTTCTGATATTTCATCATCTTCTCAGCATGTTCTCTCTCTTCGTCCGAAGACTTCTTGAAAAACTTGGAGAATCCAGGCAGAGCGACGTCATCACGCTCAAAGTGAAATGCCTAAGAAACCAGCATACAAAGTTATAAAAATCCACCAACCATTTAAGGATTGCAATAGAACAGAACCACTCTTCTGTGATCAAAGTATTTTAGTGAAGTTCCACAAACCGGTAGGCTAGCAGTTATAGAAGTCTGGTTTTTATTTTTATTGCATGCACAGTTGCTCACTAAGAACAATGGTGCAAGTCTCAAGGCCACGAATTCTGGAAACAATTAAAAGTTCAACAAAGTACTTTTCCAGTTACAGATATCTGTCTAACACTGCCATACTACGTCAGTAGTTCTTATTTTATATTGCTTTTAAAACCTAAGTTGGTGCAGCACAGAAGTTTTCTTTTAAGCATATTCATTCTGAACACATCTAAGATACCTACGCAAAGTATAAATCGACTTTGAATAGTTCTACCACCAGTTGTGCCATTGATTCTGCTAATGGCAGCAGAATAGATCTGATATTCAAGTCACAAAATCAAATTTTAAATATTAACATTAAATTAAGCAAACTCGTGGTATCTAAATAAAGTCAAACAGAATTTAATTTAAAACTAATTTACATATTAAATTGGATCAATATCAGCAAAGATCGTCTTAAAACTTTGTCTGATGCAATATGGTGTTCAGAGCAGAGTAATGCAAATTCACTTGAAACTGCCTGATCACTACTTTTGTCAATAGTCCATGCGAAATTTACATTTCACTTCACTTAAAAATGTCTTAATAATACCAGAAAATCTCAACAAAATCCTCTAAAAGCAAACACCAGAGTAACCATGAGCAACACAAAACTTGCATGATTTTTAAAACAACTCTAACTTTATCAACTAATAATACACCAAAGAATTTACTGAACTAATTTGATATTTCAACTGAATTTTACAGGTCTTTGGTTTCAATAAAAAGGTGTGTTTATGGTTATGATTATCATTTGCACTCATTGTTATGTTTCTCTACCTTCACACAGGTGTGATAAGCAGATTCTTTTCATAAGATACCAAACACCAGGTAACTTAAGGTCTAGTTCAACCACAGCCTATAAATAGCAACGAACCTTGGGTTGTTTACTCGAAAGGCCTCTGCAGAATGGAATATTTGGGTCTGCTTGCCAACGGAGAAACAGCTCAATGGCAAATGCAAGACAAGGTCAATAATAGTAACCTAGTGTTTATTCAATTAGAATTGTCTGTCAATATGGACAGTGGGTAACATTTTACTGATAAACCGTAATGAAAATGATGCAATGCGGATCTGTTTTGTTGTGCGACGTTAACGACGATGATTTATGATAATGTTATGCTAATGACAAGGAAGACAGATGCTGAAACAATGCAAAAATCTTTTGGCATAATTCACAACTGCAAGGCCGCAAAGATGCAACTTTATTCCGTTGATTAATGTCAAATTCATGACGGTTCACGAAGTGCACAGTACACCACAAACATTGCCCATACCGAAAACCGTCGATTCTTACATTCAGCACGCATTTAATCTATTTTAACCCTCGATTTCTAAATATTCTGCGAACTCACCATGGACTGGTAGGTGTAGCTAGCGTGCATCTCCAGATTGATCTGCTTGTTCAGACCAGCCTCACACTCGACATGGTAATTCTGACGGATCTGCGACTCGGCCATCTTTTCTGCAGGCTTTAATTTGTATAATTATTCTTTGCGGAAGAAAAAACTGACGAAACACTGATAATAATGCGTCGGAAAAATTCGTAGGTACTAGTTAGCTCGCACGCACACTGACGCAGCAAAGCAAACCAGAGAATGTCGATGCCAACGGAAACGCCGGTTTATATAGACAGGCGCGACGTAGGCACAGACATTTATTAAGCTAGACTGATGCACTCAGATGTGCAGTGTATGTAAATCTTCGAAAATTTCCTAGCCCCAAGCACCGCCCACATTGCTACGTCTGCAAGACGGGCTTATTGACCCTTCGTCAAGATGATTGGCATAGGCCTACAAGGATTTTCGCAATAGTGTCACATCAGAACCGTCTACAGTCGAAAGTAGGCTACTTGAAAAAATCTAAAAACATACTTTGCAAAGTAGAAAAATCTAAAAATCCTTGTAGGCCTATAATGAATGAATGAATGAATGAATGAAAGCATAGTGCCATAGGCCTACTCTTTGTCGCCTGACGCAGACGGTTTTATATTTAAAAACCTCAACAAATTAAAATATGACCATACTAAGGCTCCTATATGGCACAATTAGGTTTAGCCCGTAGGACTAACGACCCTGCTCGTTTTTGATGGTTGTGTGCTAACTAATTATGCTAATCGCGTTCTGGACAGCATAAATACGCCTCTCTAATTATCTACATGTCTATGTTTTGTCTCTGCTGTCGAGTCGTCGACGCTATGGCCCAGCTATATTTAGACCATGTTCCAGCCAAAGATTTTAACAGGGAGGAAGATGGGTCACCAATGACAAGAATGCTAAAGGGGTCGCGCAAGAGCTTCTGGTCAATTCATAGGCTCAGACTCGCAGCGAATTTTAACCGACGACTTTATAGGCTATAAATTATGACCGTGCGTATAGTGTTTCGCTTAGTCATAGCCTAAAATTTTATTTTTTTTCTCCAAGATCAACATTTACACAGTTCAGATAATAAATATAATCGACATCTATTTTTAAATCGGTAATTTTACTGTCAATTCATAGGCTCAGACTCGCAGCGAATTTTAACCGACGACTTTATAGGCTATAAATTATGACCGTGCGTATAGTGTTTCGCTTAGTCATAGCCTAAAATTTTATTTTTTTTCTCCAAGATCAACATTTACACAGTTCAGATAATAAATATAATCGACATCTATTTTTAAATCGGTAATTTTACTGTGTTTCCAGCAGATAAATCGTATTTCCAAATTTTTTTCAGGGTTTGAATCTTCCGCAGCCCGCCTATAACGTCATCGGCTAAAATTCGCTGCGAGTCTGAGCCTATGAATTGACCAGAAAACCTTGCGTGACCTCATTCGCACTGCGGCCAGCCAATATCCTTTAAGTAGTCCATCTTCCTCCCTGTTAAAATCTTTGGTTCCAGCTCTTATATAACGCATGTCCCTCTGCCCTTCCGTCTGTCTGTCTCCCTGCTTAGGCCTATTTCATGCATCATCGGTGTGCATGCTGGCGCCGATCCTATAATGCTATCCGACTAGGCCTAATCATTGTAATTTATCGTGTTAGCGGTCTAAATCATTTACCTAAACAGAGACTAGGGTAATTCTAAATAGAAGTTGGATTGACAACAATAAATCTTTCTTAAATTCTGTACATTTAGGCTACGTTCAATATTAAGAGATCAGAGGTCAATATGATGCCATCATCATCGCTCCTAAACTCCCGGCATGCACTAGGCACACAGCCATACACAATATTATAAGAATTTAAGAAAAACAACTGAGGGAGTCAGAGGTTGATTTTTGTGAAGTTTGGGTGTGCTAACAGTGCAATGAAGACAATTCCTAGAGGGTTAAAAAAAGACTGGGTGGGTTGAACCTCAATACCCCCACTCTCGGCCAACAACATCAGTTGATCAGGTTAGGCTACGATCGACGTATTAGTGTTCACAAAGCCGTCGCCTGCTAAAATTATGAGTCGACCTATCCCAGAGCTTTCTCTGTAGGCTATGCGCCTCACATCAGCAAACGACGCTGAATTCGGGTCAACTTGCCTCTGGCTGGCCTTAGAAGTTAGAACAGTGGACCTATTGAACTCTTGGCCTTATCAGCTGTGGCTGTTGTTCTGAAGCTTCTGGAAATTTACTGCGCAGTTCGACTGTCAATTCTGCAATGTCATCTAGATCAACAATTGGCTTTCCGTTTGAATAGGACTTAACTTACGAATCTACCAGGACATCATGACACGTCTGATTTCAATGACTTGCCAGATTCCGACCGGAATTCTCCAGCGGATGTTTGCTATGACTCCACAGGAAGCGACCATCTATTTTGATGCGTTGCGTAGCCTACATGGGCGCCCGGTGCATATAAAGGCAAGGGCAAGTGAGGGGCAAGAGGAGAGGATCCTGGGTGGCCGAGTGGGTTGTAGCCCGCTCGCCGCGCCGGCGACGCGGGTTCGATTCCCCGGTCGGATCTTTACATACTGCGGGTTGCTCGGTCGCAATATAAACGTGGAGTCGACGCTGATATCATCTTCGTAATGGAAAAGAGTCGTTAAACCCATACATTTCAGGGGCAAGAGGAAACTCCGCCACTGGTTGTTCTCTGCCAGTGCCAGTCCCAGGCCTGGACAAGGGAGGAGGGCGACACCAGGGCTGTTTTTAAAGAATTTTCAGAACTGCACAACTCCTTCTTTCCTTAATTTCCAATCCTCCATGGACCATGGTAAATTACTTCCAATGGGAGGACAATGGCCTTTTTTGCTAGTTTTAACTGTAGCCTACAGAAGTGCTTCTGCAACTGCACAAATCCGTTTAGAACTGCACATTTTGTGTACAACTGCACAGGGCTGTTTTTAAGGAATTTTTAGAACTGCACAACCCCTTCTTTCCCTTCCCATTCTCCATGATAAATTACTTCCAATCGGATGACAATGACCTTTTTTGCTAGTTTTAACTGCACGGAACTTGTGACAGAAGTGCTTCTACAGCTGCACAAATCTATTTAGAACTGCACATTTTGTGTACAACTGCACGTTAAAAAAGCCCTGCAACTGCACGTTAAAAAAAGCCCTGGGCGACACTAATCATCTTTGATATTCATTCATTCATTATTAGCATTTATATAGCGCCCCTTCAAGAAACTACTCAGAGGCGCTCCCAGCCCAGCCACGGCAAAAGAAAAAAGATTTAAGGGACTTAAGGAATAAGGATTGACTGGTCAGGTGAAGGAGATGGAGGTTAGGGGGGGAGGTCATTCCAGATTGACGGCCCCCACAACCGAGAAGGCTCGGCGCTGTCTGGTAGCTATAGCGAGCCCGTGGAACAAGCAGTTGTCCCTTCGCAGCAGAACGAAGGGCCCGACGCGCTTCAATGTCAGAGACTGGACGACAGAGAAGTCGCAGGTAGGATAGAGCACAACCAAGGATACAGCGAGAAACCAGGGCTGCAATTCGATAATGTATGCGTTGGGCTATTGGCAACCAATGCAGCACATCACGCATGTAGGCAGAAACAGAGGAAAATTTAGGGATTCGTCCAATGAGCCGAGCAGCAGAGCGCAGAACCCGATCTAACCGTCCCAGAACCCCAATGGGGAGGCCAACAAGGATTGAGCAACAATGGTCAATTTGACTGGTTATGAAGGCATGAACAAGAACTATGGCAGTAGTATCGTTAAACAT
>OX457046.1:21870385-21882885 GCA_949752735.1 Lumbricus terrestris
GTCACGTGAAGGTGCAAAGGCCCATACTTCCAATTAAGAGCGTTGATAAATCAAGCGGCAAGAACATCGAGAGGCTTGATTTGTTGAAAACACTTGAACGAACACTTTGACCCTTTAGGGGCATGTGGAGACTTTCCAATGAGGGTATCATGCGATAAAGTCATAAAGAACAATGCCATTTATCTAGCATTGCTAGACGAACGCAGTTAAGGTCATGTCTATTTATAGACAGGAGATCTGTCATCCATTGTTCTTTTTTTAAGTAGCAACCAAAGTTCAATCGCAGAGTTAAAGCAGCCTGTTGAGGCAAACAGTTTACCAAACCGATTACTATTTTCAAAATATCAGCAAAACTTCTGATGATATGGCTTTTTTAACGATGAAAGCAGAAGTGGAAGAAATTACTCACTAGAAGAAATCTTTCTTCCACAGGCTTAGCATAACCGCATACGTTTTCCAACTTTTTCGCTACTTTCATGCATATTTATTATTTTTACGCCGTAAAGTCGGGGCCAGATTAAGAAATGCGGGGGCCGTGTTCGGGAATTTTTTGCAGATCTTCGGCCGAAAATTCTCATGACTTTTTTTAGTCGTTTGGTCAAATATTTGGTGGTACATGCCGATTATTTCCCTCCAAAAAGTTGATGACCTCTTTTTAAAAGTCGTTTGGTTGAAATTTGCTAAAAATCTCGAAATTTTCGGAATTTTTTCCCGCATGTGTGAGTACCTAAAGTGTGGGGCCTCTGTTCGGCCGAACATGTTGAAAATGCCTTAATCCGGCCCTGCGTAAAGTCCAATAGTAGCCCACTTTGAAAAACCATGGATTTCAGTTTTAACATGATTCAATACAATAGGAACACTTTCAACAGGTATACAATTTGGGCAGATCGCTTCAGAGTCATGCCATGGAAGTTACTCCCCTGGTCGAAGAAATCAAAATGCAAGCTTATAAGACTTCCAGCGAATTTTGGGCAGGTCAAAGGTAAAATAAGCACGTCATGATTTTTTATGACCTGCCGCGACCTAAGGTAAACCGCCAATGACTTTCAACGCAATATCATGCATCATGCATGGGCTCGTCTCATACAGTGATGACACAATGGCAACTCTCGTCTCATACTATGGGCGCCCGAAGGTAATTGCTGGAGTGGCAAAACGCATTGGTCATGGTTAAACTGTTATCAAGAGCTTTAACAGTAATAACCTGGCTATTTTTCATAGAGGTTTCTAGACATGTATGGGACAGTATGACGTCTTATACATGTAGTTTCAATTTGTGCGCCTATCATCAATACTATAGGCCTACTCCTGCTACTGCATGTATAGCCTACTGCTAGTACTGTTAGGTCATTGAACACCATAGCATAACGAAAAAATCACTTGATGGCGCTAAGGAGAAAAATAGGCCTACAGGGAGACTTGCTCATTGCTCAAGCTTTTCGAGCAGTGACGGTTTCATGCAAAAAGTTCCGAGCCCGCACAACATTCCTCGTTATAATGCGATCGACCTATAAGGCCTATAACCATGCATTAATTCGTTCGCCAGAATGGCGTAGCAAAGGGGGGTGGGGGTTAAACCCCATTGGCTTAAAAAAAGTTTTTGGAAGGTTATTTATCCAATTGAATAAGAATAAACAAAACAGCTGCTTGTAGTAACAATTGTTTTTCTTACTTAATTCCCTTTGTTACTTTAAAAATTATTCCCTTTTTATTTACTGTAATACTGTTGGGTTGGTGTCAGAAAGAGCATCCGGCCAGGTTATAAAAAACCCCAAACCCATCATAAATTCCTGGCTACGCCACTGGCTCACCATGTAGGCCACTAGTCTATGCACGACGAGCGTTTTATTTTAATAGGTAGGTCAACGTCCATTGAAACTCCAGATTGCTTCGACTCTTCTAATATATCGGTTTAAGAGTATAAACATGATTAAAACTTGGAGAGGTCAGCTGCCACGTGTCTATGTAGACTTTTAAACCGTTACATAGACATATTCGCAGACATCAAAGTCCACGAAGTCTGTTGCGATTGTTTTGCAGAAGTAGGTCGATCTACTACAGAAATAAACCATAATAAGACTGTTATTGTATTCTGCCGACCTTGGTTGAAAACAACATAAAGGCCTACGTGTAGTGGTCGGTAGGGTTGCTATTTTTGCACGCCTCCGGTAACGATCTCGGCTTTGGAAGGATATCGGTAGAATAATTATTTGCCAAAATGACCTACGCCTATTTTATTTGTATACAGTACCGCTACTTTTAAGGCGCCTATCACTCTACAACCTAATCAGAATCGCTCCCAGTGCGAATAGACCCTGGAGGGAGGGAGAGAGAGAGAGAGAGAGAGAGAGAGAGAGAGAGAGAGAGAGAGAGAGAGAGAGAGAGAGAGAGAGAGAGAGAGAGAGAGAGAGAGAGAGAGAGAGAGAGAGAGAGAGAGAGAGAGAGAGAGAGAGAGAGAGAGAGAGAGAGAGAGAGAGAGAGAGAGAGAGAGAGAGAGAGAGAGAGAGAGAGAGAGAGTAGAGAAACGTCTAAAAGCACGGGCAGGAACAGTATAACAGTATGCATGTAAGTATTTCAGGATTTATATAACGCCTTTTGAAGAATAACTATTAACTATTATTACTATTCTTTGGCGCCCATATATATATATATATATAAATATATATATATATATGGGAAAACATCCACCCTATCTAAAGCCTCTGATGTTCAGTGGCGTAACTACGGGGGGCAAGGGGGGGGCAGCCGCCCCCCCAAATGAAAGGGCTGCCCCCAGCTGCCCCCCCCAATCCCTGCGTTTGTTTTACTTTTTACTTTTACGAGTGATAAAGAATGTTATATAATTTCTGACTTATTTTATTTTTTATACAACTTCGTGTACAACTTCTTATAGGGTGGGTGATGGGAAAGTGGGACAGGCCACTATAGTGCACTGTGGGACAGACAAGCTAGTGAGGCTTGCATGCGTATTATGTCCAATACTGTAATACATCCAAAATCTAAAAATACATTGTCGTTTTTGCTGCTAACCACAAAAACAGTAGAATACATCTATTTTAGGTTTGTGAAATTTTTACTGCCAATTATTATTTAAACATTTGATCATTAGACAACAATTTTTTTTCGCATTCTGATAATATTATTTGTAGCTTCGGTTTAAGACAACTGAGACAATTAAGAAAATATATTTGTAAATTCACTTACGATTACAGTGACTCCTATTTTGTGATTGTGACTTGTACTGAAATTACTTCGTTCTTCAGTTACTGAGTTAAGACACGTTAACGTCGTTAAGACATGTCAATTATGTGATTGCTCATTTCTGTCATGTCAATGATGTCATGACACTCCTGACTACTTTCAATATTTTGTTCAATTGTTCAATTATCGTGCGTACGGCTCGCGATGCCGACGCGCGCTTTAATTGCCAGCGGTAGCCACCCCATCATTTTAAGCTGCCACCCCACTGCCCCCCATGAAAAAATACCTGGCTACGCCACTGCTGATGTTAGAGTTATCATCACGACAGATCTGCAGTTACATCTACAGCAAGCACCGCCTAAAACAGAAAAGTCACTGAAAACAAAACTCCATCGCAAACACGCAGAGTAGTGCTCCAGATAGTTATGGAAGGAAGGCCATTCCACAGAAAGGGCCAACCTTTTGTACTGCATTGCATAGTCATTTATCTTGCGCTACGGTATGAATATTATTGCGGGTTGGTTTCTGAAGCGCTATCGGTTAATATCCTGTGAACAGTGTAATACACTGATAATAGTCTCTTCGTCAAAAGTGAATTTTGCGAGACATGGTCCAAATTCAAGGATTTCCCCCAATGCTCCGTAAGTAGACCTACGAGACTTCCGTGTAGCTGTTTACTTGTTTACTTGTTTCCATTGCATATTGAAACGTAATGTAAATCTTCGAGAATTTCTCAGCGCCCACAAAAACCACGTCAGAGAGACTGGTTCATACACTGGTGCTATATCGAATCAAGTCCGCAATAGCCACAGCTGTCATTTTTGTTCCGGTGCCAGGTCAAAATCCGGGGGGAGGTCAAGCCGAGGTAGACCATGGCCCATAGGTTTCTATTTATAGCCATCAAAACACAAACAACTACTCAATTCACTTTGTAAGTACGATTTTATTAACTCTTTTACAAATCAACCTTTCCTCGAAGCAGTTTAATTTCCTTTGTACATAAGAAGACATCTATTGCTACTAAATAGGTTACAGTTTTTTTTTATAAAGAAAATGTTAAGACCGGTTTTTATCTTGAAGCCGTGGTATGTGTAGACTTAAGTTGACCTCAGTTATGAAACTGGATTAAAAGAGTGTTTCTGGTTGACGTGGTTAGTCGCCAAGAGTTTCCTTGTCGAACATGTATTCTCCAAGCCCCGATCCGACCCTCTTCAGCTGCGTCACGTATTCGCCAAGCACTTTTATCGAGTCCACCTGCTCTTCGAGGAATTCCTCAATGAAATCCGCCATCTTGAAAAAATCACGACACAGTCAAAAAGTGAAATAAAAATAGAGGCGATTAGAAGACATCTAAAGATGAAGATTTTGAATGAGAGTCTCAATTTCATTAGTCAGGAGGGGTTGAGAAGAAGGGCTCCACGAATATAAGCTTCACCATTTTTACTGACTGATAATTTATACTAAATTGCACAGTGCAAGCGAAAGACATACATGTAACATGTAAATGACTAATAGGCAGTGGCGGCGCCAGGGGGCTAGCCCCCCCCAAAGGCCATCCGGATTTTTTACATAATACATCATGAGATTTCGACCAAATCACCAAATGACTAAAAAAAAAGGTCGTCAGAAATTTTGGCGGATGAAAATGGAAAATTTTCTCCGCGAGGATTCAGCCCTCCAAAACTGAAATCCTGGCGCCGCCACTGCTTATAGGTCTATATTCTAAGCAGACGAACACCTTAGAATGAGAGGCGGAACTATAAAAAAACAAGTCTTGGTAAAAGAATGAGCAGTTAGCATAAAATTTAGGCCTAATCAGTTTTAAAAATTAATAGCATAAAACGACTGCAAACGACGATATTATTTTTACTTCTGTTTAGGTGTCCCAATGTGCGTTTGAAAGTTGAGTAGGTCCTAGCAATTAAAGGCTATACTTACTTACTTACTTACTTTACTGTATAAAACAAAACTAAACAGAATATACGATTAAATACTGACCATCTGTATACACGTTTGTCGTAAAGGACTGAAACAAAGGACATAAAATGCTTCTCACTTGTGGGTCTGGGCTGTTGGAGGCCACTTT
The DNA here is from genome assembly GCA_949752735.1 of Lumbricus terrestris. Classification (NCBI taxonomy): domain Eukaryota; kingdom Metazoa; phylum Annelida; class Clitellata; order Crassiclitellata; family Lumbricidae; genus Lumbricus; species Lumbricus terrestris. The sequence goes on from OX457046.1 coordinate 21,875,673, forward strand.
GTGCAGGTTCAGAAGCGCCTGGTTGACGTTTTTCTCCAGCTCGAGAGCCGTCTGCATCGCTTCCAATCCACTTCCCCAAGTGTCACGCATCGGCTTCTAAAATAAAATTACCATAACCTGTCTTCCATCGCACATAACTCATCGGCGGAACACGGATAGACAAAGCAGGCAATACATGTAGGCTAAGCTTACATTCATTTGCTAGAAATTTTCTGGAAAACATATATTTTTTCCTCCCCCAAAAAAAGTTGATGACCATTTTTAGTTCTCTCGTCGTTTGCTCGAAAATATCTTCTTACAACGCTGTTGCGTCACCGTTATATTCAGCAAATGTGCATGTCCTTACACTGAACCATTGGGGGGGGGGGGGCAAATGCATCGACGGCCCCAACACAAACATTGAGGGGTCCGTCCTCCCTTCCCCCTAAGTCTCCACTCATGTGAAGTTCTGAAAAAGACTTAATATGACGACGCTTCTCAAACCCTTCAGGCAGTTGGTTTTGCTGCTTGTCGGCTTGCTCACGATCAAGTAAACACCATGAGAAAAAAATCCTGGCTACGACCTTGGCGCAATTCATAGAGTGTCATAATGAAAGTTCACATCTGAGCTTTGTATTCTTTGTACAGATTGTAGCCTACTTCGTCGTTGTATCAGCCATTGTGAAAAGAATTAAAGCAGTAAAGAAGTTCATTATTGTTTCATCTAGTTATCCACGAAGGTAAGATCTCGAAGAATCTCAATGAATCGCGGACATGCAGTTTAGCATCAATTTAATAAGTTTCTTAATGCGCCTGTGCAACGAGGTAAATTGCACGTTAAGTATCTTAACCATCTTAAAAACTAACCGGGATGTCCTGGTAAACGACTCGACCACCACGCTTGTTCTGGTACTTCATCATCTTCTCTGCATGTTCTCTCTCCTCCTCAGCAGACTTCTTGAAGAACTTGGAGAATCCAGGCAGAGCGACGTCATCGCGTTCAAAGTAAAATGCCTGAAGACGTGTAAAGAAACATTTTCCGATCTCAAAATTACATTTAATCGATATTATTATCGATTTTCCATTTCTGCATTTATCGTGCGCCACAAACTAATGCAAAGGATCGATGGCGCACGAAGAGGAATTGCGGCTTAAGCATAAGAAAAAAGATGTCAGTTGACATGCAGGTTATGTAACAATTTTCTTTGTTTGTATGTGCATTTGTTATAGCGCCCCTTCAAGCACTCTATCCAGAGGCGTTCCCGACTGCAGCATGGACACTGCATCGGAGTTTCACGCCGAAGCGCTGAGCAATTGAGAGTGAAGGACTTGTCCAAGGTCCCTACGCGGCGACTTGAGATGGATTCGAACCTCGAACCTTCCGGCTTCAAGGCAACGACACCATCACTACACCACCGTGCCCCACTATGTAGCCTATGCATGAACACCTGTCTTGCTATAGCTTCCCTTCAAGAATCCTACTCAGATACGCTCCCGACTACAAGGCGGACACTGAATCGGACGGAGTTTCGCGCCAAAGCGCATGAGCAATGGCGAGTGAAGGACTTGCTCAGGGTTCCTACGCGGCGGCTTGAGGTGGATTCGAACCCGGAAACTTCTGGCGCCAAGGCCCGAACATACCCCTACACCACCGCACCCCAGAGTGTACGCTGTAGGTCTATTCTTGTACACTATTTTCCATAGCACAAAAATATTTTTCCATTTGTCAGTGTATAGGCTACGTATACGATGGGAATGGTTTGACAACCACCCCATTTATATTGAGGGCTGTCCGGGAGGTATTATATCCTACACAAATCAGAGGGACTTTGTTCCGGGGTCTACTTCCGGGGGTTTTCCAGGGGACTTTATGTCCTATACACCTCTTGAAGGAGTTCGCAGGGTTGGCAGGTCTGCCACCCATGGTCGTTTTAATGTCTATAGCAGGGAAACGTGAAAGTCAGACATGGCTTGGAAGAAAATTAATGGTACCCTACTAACTTTACGAGCAGAAGTCACTCGATGGCAAAAACTTCAATCACTCAACTGCGAAACTTCAGCTGACAACAGGATTTTTCTTAGGATGCAGTTCATGACAAAATGTGCGATGGTCCTACATGGATTTGTGCAGTTGTAGAAGCACTTAAGAGAGAGAGAGAAGCAGAGGAAGACAACCAAAGACTTGGATGGACAACGTCAGAGAGGATCTGAAGAATATGGATATTAGCATATCAAGAGACAAGTCTGGAGAAGTCACGTGGGAGCCTCATCGTCGTCGCATGACTGACGGAAGAGAGCAAAGAAAGAAGAAGAAGAAGAAGAAAGAAGAAGCACTTATGTGCAGCTAGAACTAGTTAAAAAGGTCGTTGTCATACGATATGGAGAAATTAATTTACCATGGAGGATAGGAAAGGAAAAGCAGAGTTTGTGCAGTTCTAAAGTTCCTTTTAAAAGCCATGGCTTCATGACAGTTATCGAAAACAGCAAACTCACCATCGACTGGTAGGTGTAGCCTGCGTGCAACTCCAGGTTGATCTGCTTGTTCAAACCGGCCTCGCTCTCAACATGGAAATTCTGACGAACCTGCGATTGAGCCATCATAGTTTCTGAAGCTTTGAGGAGTTTCTTTACGAAGAAGATACTGTATAATATTATGTTAATCGAAAAGAATCTGTTTGATGTCGGAAAATCGGATTTCTAAGTTCACTCGCACGCACACTGACGTAGCAAAGCAAACCAGAAGATGCCAATCCCTGCGATCAAACAGGTTTATATAGCAGTTCGATTGATCTTAATGATACACAGACGTTTGTTCATTCGGACTGTCAATGCTACTATCACGTGCTTCTGCGGAGTAGGCTACTTGTTCCAATTTATGACAGTTGACTGTGCTGACTAGTGACCACTGATGAGTATAGGATCCAGGAAGAGGCGTCATATAAGTCCATAGCATGAATGAACGAATGAATGAATGAATGAACGAATGAATGAATGAATGAATGAATGAATGAATGAATGAATGAATGAATGAATGAATGAATGAATGAATGAATGAATGAATGAATGAAGGAACGAACGAACGAACGAACGAACGAACGAACGAACGAACGAACGAACGAACGAACGAACGAACGAACGAACGAACGAACGAACGAACGAACGAACGAACGAACGAACGAACGAACGAACGAAGGAACGAACGAACGAACGAACGAACGAACGAACGAACGAACGAACGAACGAACGAACGAACGAACGAACGAACGAACGAACGAATGAAGGAACGAACGAACGAACGAACGAACGAACGAACGAACGAACGAACGAACGAACGAATGAACGAATGAACGAATGAATGAATGAATGAATGAATGAATGAATGAATGAATGAACGAGCCAATGAATGAATGAATGAAAAATGAACGAACGAACAAATGAATGAATGTTTGAATGAATGAATGAATGAATGAATGAATGAATGATTGATTGAATAAATAAATGAATGAATGAATAAATGAACGAATGAATGAATAAATGAACGAATGAAAGAATGAATGAACGAACGAATGAACGAACAAATGAATGAATGAATGAATGAATGAGCGAACCAATGAATGAGCGAATGAATGAATGAATGAATGTGTGTATGAGTGAATGACTAAATGAATGAATGAATGATTGAATGATTGACATTGAATGAATGAATGAATGAACGAGTGAATGAATGAATGAGTGAATGATTGATTTATTGAATGAATGAATGAATGTATGAGTGAATGATTAAATGAATGAATGAATGATTGAATGAATGAATGAATTAATAATGAACTCGTAAGGAGTAACGTCTTTTTGACGAAAGGAAAAATATAAGGAGCTATACTTAATGCAAATGATTCCACATGTCGTCAAATTTCCCTCAAACATGTGCCTACAACGTACTTTCATGTTGCTCTTTTCGAATTTTATATGGAATGAATAAAATAAAAAAATTGACTCCATAGACAGTTGAAGCGTTGAATTAGCCTACCACACAATTTCGCTGATAACTATTCAATTGCATGTTACCCAGTGGCGTAGCCAGTTATTTTTTCATGGGGGGGCAGTGGGGTGGCAGCTTAAAATGATGGGGTGGCTACCGTTGGCAATTAAAGCGTGCATCGGCATCGGTATATTGCCATAGACCATGTATTTTTAGATTTTGGATGTATTACAGTATTGGACATAATACGCAAGCAAGTCTCACTAGCTTGTCTGTCCCAAAGTGCACTATAGTGGCCTGTCCCACTTTCCCATCACCCACCCTATAAGAAGTTGTACAGGAAGTTGTATAAAAAAATAAAATAAGTCAGAAATTATATAACATTGTTTAATTCTTTATCACTCGTAAGAGTAAAAAGTAAAACAAACGCAGGGATTGGGGGGCAGCTGGGGGCAGCCCTTTCATTTGGGGGGAGCGGCTGCCCCCCTTGCCCCCCCGTAGTTACGCCACTGATGTTACCCTCTGTCCCTCTGATCCTATGGTACCGTAACTCGACCCGGACCACCATCTTACGGACAACGTTTTTAACTCAACGCAGCGCTCGTGAATAGGCAGGTTTCCCCCACGCTTGGCTTTCGAGTAGCGCTTTAGAAGTTAAGAGATTACGATTACGATTACGATTACCCCTCTGTGACATCATTATTATGAAGACGCTGGTAGGTCTACTTATAATCGGAGCATACTATGTCCCGTTATTTTGTAGTTCTACTGACAGTTCATGTCTGTGCTACCCGCGCACCTGGTATTCGCTGTTACGATTGACCTTAATTCTTCGATTTGAGCAACATGACAAGACAGGTTTAGGCTCTTCTGTAATCGCTTTGCAGATAATTTATGACAGAGATAGGTCAATAGAAAAAAATAGATAGGGAGAGACAGAGACAGAACAAGATAGATAGAAACAGAGAGTGAGGGACAGATACAAGCAGAGAGTTTCAGTCGTAAACAAAGCACTTGAGTAATTTGATCTACTACAAACTGCTCTCCATCTATGGTCCACCAATTTTGGCCAAGTCTATTCCTATCTGATAATGTGCTTCGACGGGCTACGACAGAAATGACTTTATAAGCCTCACAGTAATCAGTTATGGATAGAAAAACTACCGTGGATAATTTATACTGTGATGGCACTGATGGAGTACAGTGGTGTGTTTGTGCATGTGTTTGTGGCAGGGCTTTTTTAGCGTGCAGTTGTACATAAAACGTGCAGTTCCAAATGGATTTGTGCAGGTGTAAAAGCACTTCCATGCAGTTGAAACTTGTAAAAGCAGGTCATTGTTCTTCTATTGGAAGTAATTTACCATGGAGGATGGGAAAGAAAAGTTGTGCAGTTCTAGAAATTCCTTTAAAACAGCCCTGGTTTGTGGGTGCGTGTGTAGGCGGAGTGTGTTCAGTAGCTAAAGTGGTTTGTTTGAGCAGCGGAGGGGAACGCTGATGAAGAGTTTTACTGGGTCGAATGTGTTTCCAGGCTTCCATCATGATGAGCAGTGGGAACGCAGGCCAAACATTTCGAGAGCAGTGGAAACGCCGTTCCCACGCCTTCCCACCCACTTGAAGCCCCGTGTGTGTGTTTGTGTCTGAATGCAAGATAATGTAGGCTATAGGCCTACCATGGCACAGATTTCCACAGTTAGTTTTGTTGTCCATTAGGACCTATTAGGTCTACTAACTTATTATTTCAAGGTTTCTAAGTGTGCCATATTTGTTGGGGTCACATAAAGCACGTAGTCAATTTGTGCACTATGGACCACTTAAAAATTACACAGCAATAATTATTATAGGCTACTCCAGGCCTTCAATTAAAACAAATCTACGTGGGTCTACGTTCTGCACTAGGCTACTGTTTGCTTTATAAAGGTATACCGCATACACTTTAGATATCTGCGGCGATGCACATCAGCCATTAGTCAACGAAACCAGTTGAAAACTTGAAAATCGGAGGGGTAGATCGAGGAGTTGAAGAGTAGGCCCTACAGCCGATAAAAGACGTTTGAGAGGTGTTAATGAGGTCGTCATTAAATTAAGTAATCAACACGGGCCCTAGGCTGATGAAATTCTAGAGTGTTAGCTTGATACCCAGCACAGTCTATTCATTGTGTCTTTTGGTTGTACACAGTTTAAAGAAAAATCTGAAGTGTGAGGTGCTTTGATATGTGATTTTAAACTTCTGATGCTTCAGTATTCATGATTATATAACATCAGATATTAGAAACAATGGTCTAAGACGTACTTGCTTAAAAATAGTCCAAAGAATGACGTAGGTTACTAGTGAAGAAGCCGGTACGTTGTATATAGGGTAGGTCTACTTAAATTAGGTGTAGCACTTTATTCCCATCACTAATCAACTAGGTTGTCTCACTGACTTTCTGCGACATTCCTTCTACTAGAACCTCGTTGAAAGACTTCTCAGTTGCTGTTCCCATAACAGGGTGCTTGTTGCTGCTTAACGACACTGCCATTTCAAAGAGATTAGTGTCGCCACGTCATTTACATTTAGGTCCCCGTGGACGGACCGTGCTAGCCCGAGATTTTGAATCTCTGAAATAGCCACCTTCGGGAAGCGAACCGCGGCCCGCACGCTCTGCTTACTGACGCCGCTGTGACGCGCGGCCAGCGCTCTTACCGATATAGCCAAGCTAGCTGTTCCCCAGTGTGAGAATAGTGGAAAAATAACTGGGGAATTTGGAATTCGTGTGTGAAAAACAAAACTTACTATGGGGCTCTAAGAAAGACTGGGGTTTGAAAGTCCCGGCAATTCTCACCCTGCCGTTCCCTACTTCTGGATCCCCGTCCCGTGTTCTGTTTGTGCCATTCACTATTTTGGTCATTTCGCTTTCACTCTCTTCGATCGTAATCGTAATCTCCAGATTTCTAAAGCGCCACTCGGAAGCCAAGTTCAGGGCACCAGCTTATTCATGAGCATCCATGGGCGCCCGCAAACATTTTTGCAGGAGGGGCAAAAACAATGGTCACGATCGAACCTCACGTAAAATATTGCCGCAAGAGCTCAAGATTTATTGCAAAGAAGTGAATTAAGCATATAATTATGAACATTTTCACAGCGGTTATCCTAAATGTAGATATATATATTTCTCCGTTTTACTCTGTGTATCATTGTTCTTTTGTGCAAAGAAATTTGCTATAAACCAAAAAGCAGTTATTAAAAAATAGGAGTCAACTTTCCATGCAGGAGGG